>BHFT01032031.1:0-11415 GCA_004320025.1 Laticauda laticaudata
GAAGAAGAAGAAGAAGAAGAAGAAGAAGAAGAAGAAGAAGAAGAAGAAGAAGAAGAAGAAGAAGAAGAAGTTGTTCACAAAAGCTTGTTACATCACCCAGGGACATCTCAAATGTCATAAATATGAGTCAGTTTCCAAGCATTTAAATTTTGATGACGTGATCAAAGAGATGCTGGAACACTGTGGTCATGTCTTCAGTCCCATTTTAACTGTGAAAGGTCGCTAAACTGCTGTAAGTCAAGGACTACCTGTACACAACAGTGAGTTGCTATAGGAAAAGAACACCCATGGAAGTGCTTACGTCACAGAGCTTAAAAGAAGTCCATAGCAGAATGTGGGTCTAGGCCACCGGTCTCCAAACTTGACAACCTTAAGACTTATGGACTTCAACTCCTGGAATTGCAATGCTGGCTAAGGAACTCTGGGAGGTGAAGTCCGTAAGTCTTAAAGTTGCCAAGTTTGAAGACCCCTGGGCTAGGCAAATGGTCATGATTTGGAGTAAGAGTTAACCATCCAAGCCCAGCTCCAGTGTATGGTAGATTTTCATGAGAACATAAATATAGATCTAGAGAGATCTAGTAGATAATCACTTATGTACTAGCCAGTAGTGCATTGCTGCTGTCAAAATGTCCAACACAATCCTAGGTTGTATCAACAAATAGATAGAACCAGTATCATGTGAATTGATAGTATTCCTTTATAATGGGCTATTGAGACCATACTTGGAATTCTGTATCCAGTTTTGGTCACCATGATACAAATAAAGATGTTAAATCTCTAGAAAGAATGTAAATAGCAACAAAGACAATCTGGAAGATGTAGGAGGAAGTGGAAAGGACTAGTCTAAGGAAGAGAAGGACTAGAAATGAGTTCACTCAACATCTATAATCTAGAGATGACTCTGAGTCTTCAAGACCAAAAGTCCTTAATATGACTATCTTTTGTAAGTCTATCCAGCCTCCTTTCAAAGGCACTGTAATACCATCCCTGCATCCTGGGTTAGGAAATTCATAGGTGACTTACATCCTGGTTAATTATCCCACCAGATTGATTGATTGTTTTTTTCTGTAATTCCCACCTTTATAATTTTGATAAATAATTCAAGCTGGTGAACCTACCTAATACTATTTCTTTCTCTTAGTTTCCTCAAAACAACAATCCCCTGAGCTGGGTTGAGGGGTATGTGTATGTGAGAGAGAGGGAGAGAGGGAGGGAGAGAGAGAAAGAGAGAGAGAGAGGGAAGGACAGAGAGAGGAAGAGGGAGGGAGAAAGAGAAGAAAGGGGAAGAGAGGGAGGGGGAGGGAGAAAGAGGGAGAAGAGAGAGAAAGAGGGAGGGAGAGAAAGAGAGAGAGAGGGAGAGAGGGAGGGAGAGGGAAGGAGAGGAAGAGAGAGGGTGAGGGAGGGAGAGAAAGAGAGAGAGGGAGAGGGAGAAAGTGAGAGAGAGGAGAGGGGGAGGGAGGGGGAAGGAGAGGAAGAGGGAGGGAGAAAGAGAAGAGAGAGAAAGGGAGGAGGAGAGAGAGGGGGAGGGAGAAAAAGGGAGAGGGAGGGGAGGGAGAGAGAGAAAGAGAGAGAGAATGGACCAAAATCATCCAACTGGCTTTTGTGCCTAAAATGGGACTAGAACTCACAGTCTTCTGGTAATTGGCCTGAAGTCATTGAGCAGCATTTATGCATGTGAGGGAACTAGAACTTGTTCTATTTTAGCATACTTGAAATACCCTTTTCTGATTGGTCCACAAATACAGCAATATGATTGGTTCTTCAAGTGACGGTGATTGGTCAACAATTGCTACCCTGTGATTGGTCCACCTGAGCGGTGGGGAATTCAAGGAACCATCATTGGCCGCGAGCCGTGAGCAGCCGCTACAAAAAAGGCTGCCGCGGCTCCACGGTCAGACTGATTCCACGAACCGAATAAAGAGCTGAAAGTCACGCTGGTCTCCAGTCTCTTTTTCCCCGCGATCTAACAGAACTCACATCTCCTGGTGATTGGCCCAAAGTCACCAGCCACCTTTCATGACTAAGGCAGACTAGAACTCCAAAACTCATCATTTCCAGGCTAGCACCATAACCTCTAGGCCAAGGGTTTTCAAACTTGACAGTTTAAAGACTTGTGGACTTCAACTCCCAGAATTCCTCCTTCAGTCATGTTAGCTCAGGAATTATGGGAGTTCAAGTCCACAATTCTTAAACTTGCCAAGTTTGAAGACCCTTGACCTAGGCCAAAGTAGCTCTCATTCAGGCAAATTTGAAAGTAACCAGTGTGGGTCTTTGACATATTTTTCATGGAGCTGATAAACAATATAGATATGTGGACTTCTTTTATTGCAGCTCATAGCTCCATTTTTGGGACCCTTGAAAATTCCTGAGGTAACAGCCTGCCTCCTCCCCCCCAAGTCTGGGATAAAGCAATGATTCTATTTTTGTTGCAAAATAAAAGCAATACTACAACTACCATAAATGTGCTAAACCTCCATTGGATTTATTTTGCCCCTAAAAAGGAAATCACCAGCATCTAAAAAGATTAAAAATGCTACCCTTGCCTCCTTTGGTGTCATTGTGATCCAGCACTACCTCCTTTGCATCACTTAGAGGACAAAGAACATTTAAATGGACCTCTGGTCCTAAAAGGTCCTTTTAAATATTTCAAATATTTCAGGACAAGAAACAATGGATGGAAACAAATCAAGGAGAGAAGCAACCTGGAACTAAGCAGAAACTTCTAAGAGTGAGAACAATCAACCAGTGGAACCACTTTCCTTCAGAAGTTGTGGCTGCTCCACCACTGGAGGATTTCAAGAAGAGATTGGTGAAAGGTCTTCTGCTTGGGTGGGGGGTTGGACTAGAAGACCTCCAAGATCCCTTCCAACTCTGTTATTCTGCCTCTTGGTGACAGCCACCGAAATGTCACGGTAAAGAGCACGAGAAGACTATCATCCCCTAAAATCTTATCTCCTTGTCCCCGAGCCTCAAAGAAAGCTAGAGCAAAGAAGAAATGGCTGCTGTTTTGAAAGGCTGGCCCTTGCTTTGAAACTCTTAAATCATTTCCTCCTGCCCTCCATTATTAAAACTTCCAGCAAGAAGAAGGAAGATTATGAAAGTCTGGGTTTAGGGCCATAAACAAGGTCAGCCAAGAATCTAAGAGGGCTGTGCATCTTGGGGTTTATTTCCATTTAGATCTCCTGGAGATTGTAGCTTGAAAAGGTCACATAATTTATGAGATAGCTTGATTTGCATTATCTCCGAGGTGGGGAACCCAGTTATAAATAAGCTAAACAAAGCAACTTTGTACAATGGGAAAGAAGCCTACCCCCCTTCTCTGTCTCTCTGAGATCCATTTTAATAGCTTCCATTCATCTGACTTTTTATTTTATTTTATTTTTATTCCTCCTGGGAATCTGGCCGGCTAATAAATTATACACGGGCATTACAAGGCCCACCATTTCAAATTTCCACATTTTTTTTCTCTCTCTTCCTCCTCAGCTGTTCTATCCAGGCCAGAGTAGCCCTAGGTAATATGATTTATTTTCTGTGTGTGCCAGAGAGCCAATCTAAAGACAGTGTTAATAGAAAAGGTCGAGGCTGATAAACTGACATGCCTCAAACATTTTTTTTTTGGTGGGGGGAGGAGAAAAATCTGAGGAAAGGGGGATTGTCGTGATTTCCCAGCAGTTAGGGGGCATGAAAGCTAAATGTTACTGATAGAAGGGAATGTCAGGGAAATATGATTGGTCCGGCAAATAGCTTTTGGATGGAGTTGTGTCGATAATTTTCTCGAGCTAAGGGATATTTTTTTTAAGGGCAAGTGGACATTTCTACAAACGCAGCTGTGGAAAAATGTTGGCTGTTTTAACAGAGGGGAAATTGGGGATTGAGAGGTCCTTGCTGTTCTCTGAGCTTGGTTGTTTTCTTGCAGACATTTCATTACCCAACTAGGTAACATTATTGGTTCATCATTGTTACCCTAGTTGGGTCATGAAATGTCTGTAAGAAAACAACCAAGCTCAGAGAGCAGCAAGGACCTCACAGTCCTCCTCCTTCTCTACCTCCTCCTCTTCCTTGTCCTCCTCTTCTCCACAAACCCACTTTTTTCTAGCATTGATGATGTTAACTAGTGGCATAATGAAATGTCTACAAAAAAACAGCAAAGTTCAGAGAGCACCAAGGACCCCAAAATCCTTCTCCTCCTCCTCTCCACAAACCCATTTTCTTCTAGTACGGATGATGATACCTAGTTGGGTAATGAAACATCTACAAGAAAACAACCAAGCTCAGAGAGTACCAAGGACCCCACAGTCATCCTCTTTCTCTTCCTCTTCCTTTTCCTCTTTCTCTTCCTCTTTCTCCTCCTCTCCAGAAGCCCACTTTCTTCGAGCACAGATGGTGATACTTGATTAGGTAATGAAATATCTACAAGAAAATAACCAAGCTGAGAGAACACCAAGGACCCCACAGTCCTCTCTTCCTCTTCTTGTTCCTCTTCCTCCTCCTCCTCTCCACAAACTCCACTCTCTTCTATTACTGATGATGATAGTTAGTTGGGTAATGAAACGTCTTCAAGAAAAAAAAATCAAACTCAGAGAGTGCAAAGTTCCCAGAGTTTCCTTATTTCCTGAGCTACAAATATTCTCCCAAATTAAGGGTGGTTTTTCATAGAAATAATCAAGAACTGCCCTGTTTAGAAAATTTGACATGTTAGAATTAATCTGTAGATTTCCAGATTGACATGGGTACAGAAGCTGCCTGGCACAGCATAAGTTATGGAACAATCTCAGGATATGCTGGCTGGGGAATTCTAGGAGTTGAATTTCATAAGTCTTAAAGTTGTCAAGTTTGGAGATCCCCTGACTTAAAGAGATCAAAATTTTCTCTCATTCAAATCTATCTCAAAGGGGAACATAAAAAAGAGGAAAACGATTTCCTATTTATTCTTTCTTGAGTTTCCAAAGAAATCCTTCTAGCACTGATGATGTTACTTAGTAGGGTCATGAAATGTCTGCAAGAAAACAAGCAATTGCAGAGACCACCAAGGACTCCACAGTTAAATCCTGAGCTACAATATTATCTTCTAAATAAAACATCACGTATGTAAATAAGAAGCAAAATCCCACACTTGCTAGGATTAAGTTGGGTAATCAAACATTTGCAAGCAAAGAAACAAACTCACAGCAACAAGGACCTCACACTGCCTCATTTCTCCACCTCTCCTCTCTGCAAACTCCACCTCCTTTTAACACTGATAAAGTTACCTAGTTGAGTAATGAAACATCTGCAAGAAAACAACCAAGCTCAGAGAGCCCTAAGAACCCCCACTGCTCAACTCCAATCTACAATTATTATTTTTTTACAACAAACAGTCATTCCATCAATCAAGTAAGAGTTCTTCTGAGCATCCATGGATGACGTTCTTCTCACCTTCGAGTAACTGTTGCCCACAAAAGCAAATTTAATCAATTTGTTTCATTGCCACGTAGCTTCTACCCATGAGAAAATAAAAAGCAGTAGCTCATTTTTGTAAGCTGCCAACTACCTGTAAGAAGGCTCATGTTTTTTTTTTTGGGGGGGGGGGAATGCGTGAAGTCTTAATCAAAATTAAGTAGAACAATTGTTTCCTGGTAATGCGCTGCTGTCTGAAGCAACTGAGAAAATGTCTGCTATGTTCCCGGGGTGACAAATGTTCAACCACTGAAGGATTTTTTTTTTTGTACCCCAACTTTCTCCTCTGCAAATTTTCAGCACCGCTTCATAAAGTCTATCTGGAAGCTCACAAGCTTTTGTGAGAATTGACAGAACTGATTCTTCTACAGCTTGTCCTCAACATAGGACCACCACTGGTACCAGAATTTCTGTGGTGAATAAAAGCAGTCATTGTGAATTTTGCCCAATTTTCTGACCTTTTTTACTACGTTTTTTAAGCCAGTCACTGCACTTATTAAGTGAATCACATGGTCATTAAGCAGTAGTTTAACAGATAATCAGAATTGGAAGGGACCTTGTCGGTCATCCAGTCCAACCCCCCCGCCCAAGCGGGAGACCCTACACCATTTCTGACAAATGGCTGTCCAATCTCTTCTTGAAAGTCTCAAGTGATGGCGCTCCCACAACTTCCGAAGGCAACTTCTGTTCCATTGGTTGATTGTTCTCACTGTCAGAAAGTTTCTCCTTATTTCCAGGTTAAATCTCTCCTTGATTAGTTTCCATCTATTATTCCTTGTCTGGCCTTCAGGTGCTTTAGAAAATAACTTGACCCCTTCCTCTCTGGGGAAGCCCCTCAAATATTGGAAGACTGCTATCCTGTCTCCCCTGGTCCTTCTCTTCCCTAGACTAGCCAGGCCCAGTTCCTGCAACCATTCTTCATATGTTTTAGTCTCCAGTCTCCTCATCATCCTGGTTGCTCTTCTCTGTACTTTTTCTAGAGTCTCAACATCAAGCAAATCCACCTTTCCCACCCCTCTTGACTTGGCTTGTTGGATGCCAACTGAGAAGGTTGCAGATGGCATTTACATGACCCCAGGATGCTGAAAACATTGCAAATACATGCCAGTTGCTAAGTGCTGCCCTTGTTGGAATCTGATTCTGAGGGGGAGAATGAGGAGCTAACAGGGAGTGGGAGAGTAGCTCTGGTGGTTGTGGAAGAAATGGGGGAAGGGCACAATCTGGCTGGGCATTCAGATAAAGACCCAGGGCCATCCCCACTTCATCCTAGGTCTTGCAGGGAGGAACAGAAAAGGGAGCAATGTGTCTTTTGGGAGAGGAAAAGACCCTGATCCCTTTCATCAGTTGCACTTGGGAGAACAGGATATAAACGGGGCATTTTAAATAACCCTTTGCTGGAAGCAAAGCATGCTTTATCTTGGTCGAGGCTTATCTGGGTTCTGGCGTCTTCCCAGCTGTGGTTGCTGCATAATGAAAGTCTGCAATTTATCATCCTGGCCTGCCATGTTAATGACTCCAGTGTGGTTTGTGTTGGGTTTTTTTATTTCTAATTATTTTTACTTTTGGTTCAGACTGCATTTACTCTCTTTGTAGACTGATTTTTAGAAGAGTTTGATGTCAAGTTGAGAATAATTGGACATTGAGGCCTAAATTGGAGGCATTAAAGGGAATTTATTCTACTTTTATGGCTCTGTTATTTTTGTGTCACGCGCCAGGTCATCACATGAATTAGTCCATGTTATCACATGATATTGTGATGGTCACACAAGACTGGTTGTAAGTCAACATTTTCAGAATTACATGATAAGAGAGTTGGAAGGGACGTTGGAGGTCTTCTAGTCCAACCCCCTGCTCAAGCAGGAGACCCTATACCATTTTAGACAAATTGCTGTCCAGTCTCCTCTTAAAAACCTCCAAGTGATGGAGTACCCACAACGTCTGGAAGACAAGCTGTTCTAGAAATTGTTATCACTGACAGCTTTTGATTGCTTCTCTCATTGAGTAGTTTCCATCAATTACTTCTTGGCCCATCTTGTCCAAATCCTACAGTAGAATAAAATTAGAATGGAATGGAAGAGAAGAGGAGAGGAGAGGAGAGGAGAGGAGAGGAGAGGAGAGGAGAGGAGAGAGAAGAGAAGAGTTAGAAGGGACCTTGGAGGTCTTCTAGTCCAAGCCCCTACTTCAGCAGGAAACCCTGTACCAATTCAGACAAATGGTTGTCCAATCTCTTCTTGAAAACTTCCAGTGTTGGAGCATTCACAAAAACTTGGAGGCAAGTTTTTCCACAGGTTAATCTTCTAACTGTCAGGAAATTTCTTCTAAGTTCTAGGTTGGTTTTCTCCTTGATTAATTCCCATCCATTGCTTCTTGTCCTGCCTTTAGGTGCTTTGGAGAATAGCTTGATTGCCTCTTATTTGTAGTAACCCTTGAGATATTGGAACACTGCTATCATGTCACCCCTGGTCCTTCTTTTCACTAGACTAGACATACCCTAGGAAAGGTATGTCTTTTAATCTTTAGTCTTTTAGTCTTTTAACATTGTCTTTTAATCTTCTCCCAGTTTAACCACAGAGACTCCCGTATATAATGTCTTCTAAAGTACCCCTGTGTTTTCGTTCCTTTATGCCATTAAAAAAGCATGTCACCACCAACAAACAGATCATGTCCTCTAATGTCAACCATTTAGTATTTCTTAATATAATCCATTTCTTTACCCACATCAATTTCATAGCTTGATAGTACAACTCCCAATTAGGCAAGCCAAATCCTCCTCTTATTCTAGCATCTTGCAAAAGTTTTAAACTTTATTCTCACCTTTTACCTTGCCATACCCTAGGAAAGCTGGTTCCCCCACCTTATACAATGAGAAGAACAACTCGCTCTATGTGTCAACTCCGAGAGACATTGCTCTTGTGGAACCCAAGTCCAGAACACACTCATCTGGCAGGAGTTTTGTACACACTGCAATCAGAGTCTGGAACATCTTACCAGAAGACATTGTAGGCATGATGAGAGTGACAGAGGCTCTAAGTCATTCAGAGTCACGTCCACAATACCTTCTGCAGATTGCTATAGTATATTATTTATTAGGACCCACTTTTTCTTCTTTTGTCATTATTTTTCTCTTAAAGCTGCTGTGACACCCTTGATTAGCCATGAGGCCTGTCATGTATAGTGCACAGCATTGTATGCATGATCTTGATACTTAATGTCACGCCTTATGGACTATTGTTCACAATAGCATTAAATTAAAAAAAAAAAATACCCAATCCCTTCAACCATTCTTCGTATGTTTTAGCCCCCAGTCCCCTAATCAACTTTTTTGCTCTTCTCTGCACTCTCTCCAGAGTCTCAATGTCTTTTTTATATTGTAGTGACCCAAACTGGATGCAGTACTCCAGGTGTAGCCTTACCAAGGGATTATAAAGCAGTACTAACACTTCATGTAATCTTGATTTTATCCCCTTGTTAATACAGCCTAGGATTTCATTGGCTTTTTGGCTGCCACTTCACACTGCCAGTTCACATTTAAGTGATTGTCCACTATGACTCCAAGACCCCTCTCGCAGTTTCTGCTATTGAGCAAGGTTTTGTACCTGTACATTTGGTTTGTAGAATGTTAGCACCCAACTTTCTCCTAGAAGAAGAATATATTTAGAAAGATGTTCAAAAAGCAGAATATCATATTTCTTGGAAAGCAGTCCCCATTGTTCTTAACAGCCCTAAGCAGATGTCAACACTTAATATATAAAGAGATAGCTAGCTCTATTCATAAGCAAATACCCTCATCCAACAAAGGTAGATTTATCTCTCAGCCACAATCGGAATTGCCCAAAGCCCCTTCATTGCATTGTCTCACTTGCCCCACCCCCAGCAAGCTTCAACCAAACATAGCTCAGACGAATTTGTAGGATTTGTACATCGTCCCATGGTAGTCTGACAACAGCCAATAGAAGACGTGCTTGCACAGGAACAGGACATTCAAGTGCAAAGTCCTAGAGAAGGTATAAATATCCCTCACTCTCAACTCCATTTTGTCAGCTGACCAGAACCCATGTGGTTCTGCTTCATCAATAAATGGACCTTCTTTCCAATCAACCTCCAGCCTCCAATTTGTCTCCAGTGCCTTCTTCCCAGCTTGGAACTGAACCAGGTGGATATTTCTTCCAACAGGTTTTTCTTGCCTAAGTGTAAAACCTTCCTTTCCAGTGCTATTGTGTCTCTGAGTCTTTGTGTAAGTTGAGAATGACCTGTATTAAGTACAGTAAAGAGAGCTCAAACTTGACACCTTTAGGTGATTTCTGAATTATGTTTCTTTAAGGATGTCAAGGATCATCGCTTCTGGTATTCCAGGAACGAGGAAGAAAAATGAGAAGGATTTAGACAAAGAGTGAAATTGATTTAATTGAATGTCCTATTTAAATTTAATGAAAATTACATCGGGCATCATTAAACACAAGTATTCACCATTCCATAAATAGTGTCTCCTTCTGGCTCATTAATGTTCATAATTTAGTACCAACATTTGGCTGGAGGTTGGAAGACAAGACCAAGCTTTCTTTAGATATCATGTTTTCAAGATATAAAATTATTCTGGGCATTTTAGAAGTCAGTTTCAGTGTTCCTGGAACTTCACCACATGTTAGCATTTTGCTTTCCACTTTTGCATTTAGTGTCATATCCACTGACCATTTATTTTTTATTATTGGGCTGTTTTCATGTTGGATTGTTGTTGACTTGCATTACCAGGTTGGTTATCTAAGCTGCCCAGAGTCATCTATGTGTGAATTGGACAGCTATTTAACAAAATAAAAGAATTACAGAGTTAAAAGAGACCTTGGAGATCTTGTAGTCCAACCCTCTGCTCAAACAGGAACCCTATACCACGTCATATAAGTAGCTGTCCAATCTCTTCTTGAAAACTTCCAATGTTGGAGCATCCACAACTTCCGGAGGCAAGCTATTCCACTGATTAATTGTTCTCACTGTCAGGAAATTTCTCCTTAGTTCTAGGTTGGATCTCTCCTTCATTAGTTTCCATCCATTGCTTCTTATTCTACTTTCACCTGTTTTGAAGAATAGGTTGATGCCTCTTCTTTGTGGCAGACCCTCAAATATTGGAACACTGCTATCATGTCCACTGAGCTGGAAGAGACCTTGTAGGTCATCTAGTCCAACTGCCCCCCATCCAAGCAGGAGACCCAACACAATTTTTGACAGAGGGCAGTCCAGTCTCTTCTTGAAAGCTTCCAGTGATGAAGCTCCCACAACTTCTGAAGGCAACTTCTGAAGGCCACTTCTGTTCCATGGGTTGATTGTTCTCACTGTGAGAAAATGTCTCCTTATTTCTAGATTGAATCACTCCTTGATTCCATCTGTTATCCCTTGTCTGGCCCTCAGTGTTTTGAAAAATAGCTTGACCTATTCCACTCTGTGGCAGCCCCTCAACTATTGGAACACTGCTATCATGTCTCCCCTGGTCCTTTTCTTCACCAGACTAGCCAAGCCCAGTTCCTGCAACCATGTTTCATATGTTTTAGCCTCCAGTTCCCTAATCATCTTTGTTGCTCTTCTCTGCACTCTTTCTGGACTTTCAACATATTTTAATAGAGTGGTGACCAAAACTGGATGCAGTATTCCAAATGTGATCTTACCAAGGCCTTATAAAGCAGTATTAACACTTCATATTATCTTTGTCCTGCTTTTAAGGCAACCTAGAACTGTACTGGCTTTTTTGGCAACTGCCACACACTGCTGTTTCATATTTAAGTGATTGTCCACTATGATTCAAAGATCCCTCCTGCAGTAACCTATTCTTGAAGGCTAGGTCCCACTGGCCGACGGATGCAAAACATATGCAAAAAGGACACAGCGGATGAGCAAAATTTGGGGGGTGCTCCATTTGTTGTCATCCGCTCCAAAAAGTGGCAAAAATTTGCATAAACAGAACGGAAAAGAAAGGAAAAGAACGGACGTGGG
>BHFT01032033.1:0-24218 GCA_004320025.1 Laticauda laticaudata
ATATATATATATATATATATATATATATATATATTTCTCCGTATAAAATATAAAAACATACAAGAAGTAAATGTAAATATAAGTCATAGAATAAAAATATAAAGGACACAGAATAAAGAGGTAAATAAAACAACATAATATGAATAAATAGGGAAAATCAAGATTAATCAAATCAATCTTTATTTCCTCATGGTCCAGCAATAAAACACAGGAGTCATGATCATTTAAGATAAAAGGAAAAATAGGGTTATTCTAAAATATATAAAAAAGGCTAGAATTAATACTATAATGCATTATGCTATAGTCGTGATGGCAAACCTATGCCACATGTGCTGGAAGTGGCACGCAGAGCCATTTCTCCCTGGCACGTGAGAGCTTACCCGAAAGAGCCCCACTGCACATGCGTACGTGCTGCCGCCGCCCGACAGCTGATTGTCAGGTATCTGGCACGCATGTGGGGGGTGCGCAGGAAACATGCACACATGTGCAGATATGCACAGTATGTGCTGGGGGTCGCAAACGCATATGCAGAGATGCGCAGCACGTGGAGGGATCACGCACGCATGCACAGATGGATGGCACGTGGGAGTGATGGCAAACCTGGAGCTACAAAACTTGGGTGGGTGCGGCCAACTCAATATCACTCACTCCCACCCACTCACATGACCTAGCCACGCCTACTCAGCCACAAAATCCTCTCTTGCTCTATGTCTCTCCCCCCTCCCCCCTGTATCTCTCTACCTCTCTGCCACCTCCCTCCCGCTCTCTCTGCATCTCCCCCTCTTCCCCTTTCTCTATCTCTCCCCCTCTCTGTATCCCTTTCCCTCTATCTCCCCTTCTTTCTCCCCCTCTCCCTATCTTCCTCTCTCTCTCTCCCCCACTCTCTGTATATCTCCCCTTCTCCCCGTATCTCTTTTCCTCTATCTTCCCTTCTTTCTCCCCCTCTCCCTATCTTCCCCCCTCTCCCCCTTTCTCTATATCTCTCTCCCTCCTCTATATCTCTTTCCCTCTATCTCCCCTTCTTTCTCCCCCTCTCCCTATCTCCCCCTCTCTCCTCTCTGTATCTCTCTCCCCCCCCCCCTCTGTATCTCTCTCCCCTTCCCTCCCTCCCTCTTTTTATTTCTTCTTTCTGGAAATCCGATTGCCAGCTGAGGCAGAGGCTTCCTTTTGAGCAACTCTCCTCCCCCCTCCTTCTCCTGTTGCTGTGGCAGGGATGAGACGGTGCGCATGCGCAGGGAGCTCTTCCTCAGACGAGCGTCAAAATGCTGCAAAGGCGTGGGGGGGCGGGGGGCACTGGCTTGTGGGTCTTAACAGGATGCAGCTTCTCTCCTGCACTAAGGCTCTGGTGACCCTCCACTTGGCTATTCCTTTTATTTCTTCTTTTTTGAAATCCGGGCTGGCTGTGGAATGATCACCAGCAACGGCACAGGATTCCCTCTTTGGCTTGGCCAAAGCACAGCAAAGAGGCGCACAGAGCAGGTGGCTGCTCATTTAAGGGGGGTCTCCTCATGCATGCACACCCTCCCAGCCCTGCCATAGCCAGCCAGGTGGGCGTGAGAGGAGAAGAAGGGGGAGGAGGAGGAGGATTGCCTGAGGGAAGCCTCTGCCATGGCTGGTGATCATTCCTTATCCAGCCTGGATTTACAGAAAGAAAAAAATAAAGATAGCTTGCTGGCTTGGCTCAACCATGGCTTTCTGAGAGTGAGAGAGAGGGGTGGAGAGAGAGAGAGAGAGAGAGAGAGAGAGAGAGAGAGAGAGAGAGAGAGGTTTGGCAGGGCCAGCCCCTTTTTTCCTGCTGCCCTAAGCTTCTTAAAGCCATGGCTGGGCACTGCGGGCCCTTCACCCTTTCTGATGTCCCATCCTCTTGGATCCCATTCCCACCCTGCCAGTCCTCATATTAGTGAGGCCGGCATCGGTTGTGAGGCATGCCCAGTACCAACAAGGGCCGGAAGGTATGCCCAGCACCAACAAGCAGCAAAAGTGATACACCAGAGAATCAGCCCCAGCCGCTTCTCCATCCCCTGCTATCACCCTTACCTCCTAAGGCCAGTTGAGTAAGGGCAAGGGGTGGGGCCAGCCAGTGATGGGACAAGGAGCCACAGCAGAGGGTGCAAAGAGCCGCATGCAGCTCCGGAATTGCAGATTGCAAACACTTGAACTAGGCAAACTGAAAGGATATAACAGATAGCAGTGCAGAAATTGTGCTCTCTACCTGGATATCTTTCTGGATGACACTGATAAACACAATCTGAGTGTCCTTCTAAAGCACGGGTGCCAAATTCACAGCGTAGCATTGCTGTTGTGATGTTTCACATTTTCTCCTTTGTGAAGCTGAGGTGGGCATGGTCTGTATGTGGTGCATCCAGGCCTCTTTTATTGTTCCTTTTATTGTTCTAAAAGGAACAATAAAAGGAACAATAAAAGAGCTGATGGCTCAGTGACTCTTGTGAGCCATCTTTGCAAGGTTGTCTTTATGGTTCATCCCACAGAAAGTTCTGAAGGCAATAAGGTGTTAATTTTAACAACTGTTAAAATTAATCATTCTGCTGTAACAATTCTTATTTCCAAGAAAACCAGATTAAGGTTTTAATCTAACATGTTAAGCACAATTTTTATTTATTTGTCAAATTTATATGGCTGCCCATTTCATACAAGGTGACTCTGGGAAGCATACAATAAAATCTTCATTATTTCAAATATGTAGAAGTTACTTACTTGCAGAGCTCATCATCCCACTCTAATGAATGAATGTTAAACAACATTGTCCTGCTGGCATTGGTTACATCAGTGCAATGAATACCTCCATTTTTTCCACCAGTCAAACTCTTAAATGAATGAATAAACAATTTTGATTATTACTGCATAACTGGAAAATTAATAGAATAAATATGCAAACTCTACATTTGCTATTATTTACAAAAATTAACTATAAGAAAACAATTCATCAGGTACAATTTTAACCTTGTATGTTCAGTGTGTGTGTGTGTGTCTGTGTGTGTGAGAGAGAGGGCGGAGAATCAACAAGATAGATGCCAACAAGATAGGACTACTTTTACTGTAACAGATATAGTAATAGAACCTTGCAAGTCTGAATGTCCTTCCCATTTTATTTTATCTTTATGTGACACTAAAGATGGGCTTGTCTTAGATTTTTTTTTTTTTCTTGGCTCAAGTCTCTCTTTTCTGACTCTGTAACAGCATGTGAAAATGACCTTGGGAGATTTGGAGAAGAAAAAAATGCTGGATGGGAAATGATCAGATAAGAGTAAGCATAGCCTTCAGAATGCACAATGGGCAGAGAAAGAAACTCAGAAAGGAACTTCCATCTCCTCAGGCTGTAAGAGGCACCAGGAGATTCGTATTATCAGACTTTCAAGATTCTGTAAATGTACCCTTATGGTTAAGTAGAATTAGCTCATCTGGTTGTGCTTTCTATCTGGTCAACCTAGAGTGCTGATAAACTAGTGCCTTAGTAGCAGCTGTTCTCTTGTCCTTTTTAAGGCCATTACTTAGGTCTGCTACAGTGTGTGTATGAGAAAAATAGTTTCTCTGTAGAGCTATAGATCCTAGCAGCTTATACTTCCGTTATATTCTGGAATGTTTGTTTTCTTTTAGGCATTTATATCTCTAATATAATCCATGTATAACAACAGAATTTCATAGCAAATCCAGTGGAACTTTAAAATGTTAAAGCCTTTAAGAACTGATGTTTTAAGAACGGAAGTCAGCTATACAAGTCCGTCTGTCTTTTTCACTGTTTCATCATATATTTACTCAATGTATGGGATAAATGTATATCTATATTTAAATCAGAATTTCCCAAATCTAGGTAAATTACCTAAAATTCATAAAAAATGTTTTTTGGGGGGATGAAACAAGAACATATTATACAATCACAATAGGAATATTTAAATTAACTGAAAGTGTTTTGCCTATATTGAGTAAAAATGACCTTTTGATAAGCAGTTTTGGGTAATGAAAGAAAAAGCACTAATTTAGAATATTACTAAACCCAACTTTAGTGTTTTATGATCAAAACTAAATGAATGTGAGAACATATTTGCCCATCAAGGATGAATAGTTTTAAAGGATTTAAAAACAAGCTGAGGAAGTATAGAAATCAAAGAAATTGATTTCATTATTGTATACTGATACATACCCATATTAACCATGAATCAATAGTACCAAAAAGAGCTCTCCCTTCAAGAACTGCTTGTCTGATCTCTTTTACATTGTCCAAAAGCCACCGTAGCTTCACAGCACTGAAATATGTGCTAAGAGGGAGACCAGTCCTATGCTGCAAGGTTGAAAGTTAATCAATCATAATGTGTAAACATCTACAGCATAACAAATCTACTAATCCACTTCATTTTTTTCTGTAATTATTATTATTATTATTATTATTATTTTGGTAGTTTTGACTCAGTCTGCATTCCTGGTGACTACCTGTCCAAGTCAATCTTGGGGATGTTTTTGGAAGTGGTTTGACATTCCTTCTTTCTGCAGCTGAAAGAAAGTGACTAACTCAAAGAAACCTAGTTGGCTTCACACAGATCTTACAATCCCCTATTTTCTTTAGTGCCTTTAACCACTACACTAAATTAGTTTTTTTTTCATTAGCATGAATATTAAAAAAAATGATTTGCACTGTGTAATTACCAGACATACTCTAATTATTCTAAGGTCAATTTTTACCTTGAAAAAGGATTTATTCTTTCCTGGAATCCTTTTAAGAAGTCTTTCAACAGTAGATTGAGTCCTTAGGTCAAGCCATACTAGAATCCAAAGACAAGCATTAATATCAGTAAATATTTAAGGAATGCATTGATTGAATAGAATCAGGTTCTGAATCTCTGAATAGGTCCCCATTCACAAACTTCTCAAAATCATCTAATATAATTTAAATGTCTTCCTGAACAATAGGAACAACCTTATTCAAGAAAGGAGAATTAAGATTAGATTTTTAAATTGGTACTTTATCATTGTAAACCATGTTTCTTCTGATTAAGCTTATGTAATTTCAGTTCCAAATAATAAATTATTTACCTAACAAAAATGTTTAAAGTATGAGTAAGCTTACATCACTTAGTAATTTATCTAACAAAATGCTTTTTAAATAAAAACTAATATTCACAAACCAAATAAAATAAAAAATTGAGAGTAGACATTTTAAAAACAGAGAAGAATAAAACCACAAGTTAAGTTTAGATATGAACAATTCAGACTTCTGAATTTAAATTACATGGTCATACCTGAATAGTTTTCTTCATTTCATAGGTCTGTTCTTAGCCCATATTCTTTTAGAGGGGCTTTATGCATTCAGAGAGCATCTCCTGGGATCTAATCCGTAAAAACTGGGTGTGCCAACAGCAATTATATTATAGAAATTTATGCTTATACCAATGCTTAATTAATGTATTTTCCATTCATATAAGCATTTAGAAGAGTTCTGTCAATGTTTGCAGCTCGTTCAAAATGTGCAACTTAGCGGTTTACTCATATAAAATTTATTTTGTATTACTATGAATACTTTGTTTAGGCAGCTGAACACCAAATTGAAGAATTATGATGAAATGAAACCATAAAATGTTTTTTCTCCTGTCCTTATGATTGCTTCTCATATCTTGATTCAATAGTTCATTAGGGAAATCTTGACATGATGAATTAATAAATTATGCTTCAACTAAGTCCATTCAATGTAGAATTTGATTAATTTGTTAAGAGAACAATAGGAACAAATTCCTTCTGAAGAAGAGAGCAAAACTGAAATTTTTTAGAGTTGTTTTGAAATACAAAGAATTCTTTGGGGATCTTTAAAAATAAGATAAAAAACAAAGACTAATATCTGGTGCAAAGTATTGTTATTGATGTTCATAAAACATAAAACATGTGGATATGAGAAGAACTATATTAATAAAAAAGACTTACTAACCAATGGCATTATATAGAGGTTCTCCAGTTTCTTTGTCCCAAACTACAGTTGTCTCTCTTTGATTGCTAACTCCAACAGCTTTTAAGAACAAAACAAACATTCTATCATTTTCTACATTATTACAAATTTTGGATCACCAAAAACTGAGCAAAACTATGCTCATGAATGAAATTATTTCTGATTGTTCTTTTACTATAAGTTATTTGTACTTATCACAAATCACTTCTGAGAGTAAAGAGATCATCCAGATTGAAGTACAAAGTGGCAGAGTGGACAACATTGAGAGAAAGGTATTAACAGAATTCAGCAAGCTAATTTGCCAAAGCAAGTGCCTTCTGGCTCACTTAAGACAGTTTTTGATTGGTTATAATTCTAAAATATTTTAGTTTCCTTTAAAGATATTTCACTAACATCACATTTATTCTCCATTCATCTCTGTAAGTTATTTATGTATATCACTTTTTCCTCTTGATTTGGAAGGATATTCATGATTGTTATAGAATTAAAAATACCTTTTATGTTGGAAATGTCTATATTCAGCTGGTTCAATTTCTCACATGTTCTTTCAACACATTCATAGACAGACTGCAGTATTTCCTTTGGGTCTTGTTCTACCCACCTTGAAAACATCAAGGCCCACATTAGAAGTTTGGCAAGTGATATGATATAGTCAACAAACCACAATGGCTCGTTTGCTTCATTGCCTTAGAACAAGGGTGTCAAACTCAAGACCCATGGGACAGATCTGGCCTGTAGGGTGCTTAGATCTGGCCCATGGGGCCGCCCTGGAAACAGTGAAGGAGTGGCTTGTAATGCCTCTGCCAGTTAAAATGGAGCTTGGGAGGGCAGCGTGCAACTCTACAAGGCTCCGTTTTCATTAGTGGAGGGCTGCAGGATGTCAAACTGGCCACGACCATCCTGGCCATGCGTATCCTGGCCATGCCTATCCTGGCCATGCCAACTCAGCCCCCCTGAGGTCAAACACAACCCTGATGTGGCACTCAATGAAATCGAATTTGACACCCCTGCCTAAGAAAGAGATGATCTTTTACCAACAATAGTTTCACTGACTATTAATCAGTTTCCTAAAAGCAGAATGAGTGTACCTTTTTTTCAGTTAATTGTCCCTACAAAAGCCTGCAAAAATATTTGATTTAGACAGAATATTAGCTTATATTGTCAGGTAGAATAAGTAAGCCTTAGCTTCAAATGATCTTTATCTTTACAGTGAATAAAATCAAACAGAATCTTTCATTGTTGGCTTTAAAACAAGCAAAACATATCAGAAAATAAAATCAAAATCAAAGACATGCAAAGCTAATCACAGTGATGCCAAAATATAAAAAATGTGTTGTAAAGTCAAAAAGGGTATCTCTTATATACTATGTTTCCCCAAAAATAAGGCCAAGTTTTATTTTCTTTTGGGCTCCAAAAGAAGCACTAGGCTTTATTTCAGATGTTTCTTTTCCACACAGGCAGCTGTGCAGCACGTCTGTCAGGCTGGATGATGAACTGACTGGGCAAGGCACAAGGCGGGGTGGGGTGGAACGATGTCATGGCCCCACATGCTCCACCCCTGCCATTCTACTTTATCCTCCAAATCCATCCTCACCCCAGCAGAGTGAGATGACCCGACTGCCTGCCTGCCTCTGCCCTTTCACTCCCCTCCTGAGCTGGACTGCCATACTATGGAGGATGGGCAGGTGAGGCTCAGTTCCCTTACCCAATGCCCCTTAGCTGTGTCAGGGTTCCAAGTAACACACCCAACAGAATCAAAACTCCAAGACAGGCATAATCCTCAAAGTATAGATTTATTTGGTATGTCATATTGGCACATCTGGGGAAACCCAACTCTAAAATTCCCTTGGGTTTCCCCCTAGTTAATGTGGAAATTTAAAAAATTACAAATATTTAGATGGTTGGATTATCTGCAAATTGTGCATTTTTCATAGTGTTTTGCTTAAAATACTGAGAGTCAGCTTCTCTGCAGGCTGATGGGGAGGGGGACAGAAATGGACAGGGGGGGCATATGGGGGTGGGATGGCATGACGGATGCCTCCTGTAGCACCCTGCTGGCCAAAACGGGGCATGGGGGGGGTCTGCATATGCCCCTCCCCATACCTCATTTTTGACCTCCATAGCTCATTTAGGGGCCATTTTTCAGCCCATTTTGGGTCAGCTTTTTGGCTGTTTTCAACCCATTTTTAGTTTTTTCCCCCCTGCCCTTGCAATCCATCACATGGTCTAATCAGGTGACAGCACAAGGGTCACTTGGTCTCAGATCCCACCTCCTCACAGCTGGTGGGAAAGCCCTTGGTTCTTAGAGGAAATAATTTTATTTTGGTTACAATCCCCCAGCTATCTCTACCTCCTCACTCCCATTCCAACGGCTTGACTAATCTCCACTGTGGCAGCCCTGAAGATGCCAGGGGAAAATGGCTCCAGGGCTGACAGGCTGCTCCCCCTCAGTTGATGAAGACCTCCTGCAATGAGAAAATCGTCAGGGTTTGGGTACATTGTTTAGGTTTCTGATGTGGGTGAATCTCCAGCTCTATGGCCACTGTCATCCGGTACCATTCATGTATGCGCTTGGGGACCCCTCGGAAGGCAAAAGCCACCTGGAACTCCTAATTCAGGGCCTTCTTGAATTGATGGACAAGGAGGCATTCTAGCCAGTCTCTTAGTTTTCCTGCCACTCTTTGGAATTCCCACACTAGATCCTTGACAGGGCGGTCCTTCTGCTTTAGTTCTTTGATCTCAGCCTCTGACTCCTGTCCCTGGACCGTGTCTTTTAATCGGGTCCTTAGTAGCTGCAGGAACTCTTTGGTGTCCTACAGCTCAGGAGCCCCTTCAGCATGCAATTGGGCTACTCACTCAGCCACTTCACCATCCATGTTGTCGGCAATGGCCGAAATAATTTCTTGATTGGGCTGGTACTGACGTCTGGAGTAGTCAAGGTGTGAATTCAGATTCAGTTCAAGAAATATGCCAACTTTCCAGGACTTTCCATCAAAAGTAGTCCTGAAGTGTGGTGCAGGGGGTGGTTGGTGCCGCTGACGGTAGTGCTGGGGCAGGTTGAGGAGTGGGCACTGGCATCCATTGGCATTGAATCCACCCTTGACTGGGATAGAATGCCCAGCTAGGAGGGATCTGATCCGCAGGGGGTAGTCTGAGGGGTGGTTGGTGAGGCAGACTGCCTTGCCTCATAGGCCTACAGCCCCTTGCTGCAGTCCTGGGCTGGACTGGCCTAGGGGTCCTGGCAGCTGACAAGCAATCACGGGTTGAGCTGTCAGTCCAGTAGACAGGGCCCAACAGGGGATGCTTAGGCACATTCTGCCTTGTGCTGAGTGAAATGAGAAGGCAACCCCACTCTGGGTGCTCATGTTCCCATTGTTAGGGTCCCAAGTAACACCCCCAACAGAATGAAAATGCTGAGGCAAACATCTTCCTTAAAGCACAGATTTATTAGGCATGTCATATTGGCACATCAGGGGACTGCATCTGAAGCATTTAATGGTAGCTGTGGAGGTCGGCCGTGGCTTGCTCTCCTGCTTCACACTAATTTGGCGTTTGGGTTTTTTCTCTGGTGTGGGTTTCCAGTGCAGGTGAATGTTAGGAATTGCTAGTCACCTAACAGTTGGGTTGGAAATATATAAACCAGGATAGACATTTAATACTGTCTCTTTAAGGGAATGGTAAAATTGTAATTAGGTGTGGTTCCTCAAACGGCCACAAGATGGAGCCAGAAACCTGGTATCCCAGAGAATGTTGCTAGTTGCTAGTTGGTCAATGTTCTGATGTTTGCTGTTTTTGATTCCTGCGTTTTTCTCTATTGACAGTTTCTGATTGTCATTATTCTTGGATTGATGTGAGTCTATAACTGAACTGTTTTTGATACTGGACTTTGTTATTGGATTATTCCTGGACTGAAAACTGACTGCTATAATCGTGTATGACTTGACTGCTTGCTGGACTTTGCTTTACCGTTTACTGGACGTAAAAACCTACATTTTACAATACAGTGTATCTGTGTGCTGGTTGTGTTTTATTCTTCACCACTCTCATTATGTCTCCCTGTGTGCGTTCATTCTCCTAATGGGGAATTACCTCAACAGTGGATCTCATGTTCCATGGCCACTGCCATTTGGTACCACTCTTGTATGTGATCGGGAACCCCATGGAAAGTACAGGCTTGCCAGAGGTTCTGATCCAGAACCTCCCTGAAATGGTGGATAAAGAAGTGTTCCGACCAGTCTCTTAGCTTTCCCATCACTCTCCAAAATTCCCAAATCAGCTCTTTTGCAGGCCTACCTCTCTGGAGCTACTGGCGGTGACGCTGGAGCCAGCCAGGGAGCTAGCACTCGCATCCATTCATCCTGCATCATCCCTGGAAAGGATAAAACATCCACCCAGGAGGAATCTGGTTCACTGGGGTTATCCCAAGGGGTGGTTGGTGGGAAGGGCTACTTTGCTTTGGCATCCCAGAGCTAGACTAACATAAATGTCCTGGCTGTCTGGCAACAACTCCCGGTTGAGCTGTCATCCAGGTAGACTGGGCTTGGTGAGATAGCTCTAAGCACGATCCATTCTGCGCCAAGTGAAAAGAAGCAGATGACCCACCCTGGGATGTCATGTTCCCTTGCCCTGGGAAGGTGAATGTTGGCTGATTCAGGACCCAGCCAGGCTGACTGCTAGGAGGGAATTTGCCACACTGCCGATGCTGAGTTCACCAAATCTCTGGGGGAGTCCAACTAGAGATTGGCTTCTCGAAGGCAGGCCAAGACCTCACTTCCTGGATTCTCTGAGCTCAAGGGGCCTTATGGCTCTCCACTCAAAGACTGTGGTGTGCCTGGGCAGATGATCTGGAGCTCATGGAACACCTTGCTGCCTGCCGTATCTAACTTGGCCCAGCATGGCTCTTGATGCACCAGGCCCCTCATCAATTCTTGGGATGCTGGTAACCCTGCTCTGTTGCCCCACTGGGAGGGATCCACCTGAGTGCACGGCCAAGACACTTGCTCTTTGGGTCAGGTGCCCTGCCGGAGCTCTGTCTCCGCCACCTCAGCCATCCCAGTCACCAAGGGGTAGCATAGTCCTGCAAGCACTCCCTGAGCTGCTTCCTTTTGCTCTCCCGTGATCGCTGTCCCACTCATTTCAGAGAACTTCTCCTCCAGCTTCTTCTCCATCTTCCCTGAATCTTTATGCTACCCAGTGGATTGGGATAGCGGCTGGACTCCGGACAGCAGCCCTGGAAAAGCAGGGAGCTGCTTGGTTTTTAAAAAGATATTTGGATAAATGTCAGGATTCTAAGTAACTCACCCAACAGAATTAAAACTTTGAGGCAAACATTTTCCTGAAAGCATAGATTTATTAGGTATGTCATATTGGCAAATCTGTGGAAACCCAAATCTAAAATCTCTTGGGTTTCCCTCTAGCAAAAAGTTACATTTTTCCTCCTCCTGCTCCTTCAGACCATCACATGGCCCAACCAGGTTATGGTCCAAAGTTCATTTAGACACACATCACACCTTTACACCTGGTGTGAACATCCTTGGTTCTCAGAGGAAAGAATTTTTTTTGGTTACAAAGCCCTTGTTAATGCTACCTCTCCCATTCCATTCCCACAGCTCTCCTAGCCATTGTTGTGGCAGCCCTGAAGATGCTAAAGAAAATGGCTCCAGGGCTGACACCCATGGCTAGGGAAGGTGAAGATCGGTTGAGCCAGGATTATACCAGGTGGACCCCCTGGGAGTTGCTGACTCAGGCTGTCGATGCTCAGCTGGCCGAATTTCTCTGGCAGGCCTGCTAGGGACTGGCTCCTCAACAAACATTGGACTCCCTATTCTCTGGACTCACTGAGGTCCAGGGGCCTCGTAGCTCTACACTTGAAGACCATGGTGTGTTCTGCCCAAGCTGAGGCAATCGGGGGTTCCTGGAGGTCCTGGCAGCTGGCTAGGCACTCCTCAGCCTGGTATAATTCCTGAGGCATTGCCCACTTCACTGGTTCTTGGTGTGCTGGGAATCTGGTACTGCCTCCCAAGTTGTCTCCCCACTGGTGGAGTTCTTAAACCAATGGCCATGGTACATGCTTTTGGGGCCAAGTGCCCAGCTAGCGTTCGACCTCCACTGCTGCTGCCACCAACTCAGCCTCCAAGGGGAAAAAGAGGCTCTCTAAGCTCTCCCTGCAGACTCCTCCAGTTTCCATGGTTCCATTGGCGTTGGTGGATTTTTTCTTCTTCATCTTCCCTGACCTTCCCACCGCCTGGTTTCTCAGGTAAGCGACCAGAGCTCAGGACCCCAGACAGCAGCCTCGCAGACACAGGGAGCTTCTTGGTTGGTTTATTTGGAGAGTTGGGCTAGTGTCAGGGTTCCAAGTAACATACCCAATGAAATCAAACTTCCAAGGCAAGCATAATCCTCAAAGTATAGATTTATTAGATTTGTCATATTTGCACATCTGGGGAAACCCAACTCTAAACCTCCCTTGGGTTTCCCCCTAGCTAAAAGTAAAGTTTTCTTTTCCCTGCCCTTGCAGTCCATCACATGGTGCAATCAAGTGACAATACAAAAGTCACTTGGTCTCAGATCCCACCTCCTCATATCTGGTGGGAAAGTCCTTGCTTCTCAGAGGAAAGAATTTTATTTTGGCTACAATCCCCCTCCCCTACCCATAGCTCGATTCAAATCCATTGTGGCAGCCTGAAGGTGCCAGGGAAAAATGGCTTCAGGGCTGACATGCTGTACTGGAGCCAGAGGAGAATGACAGCAAACATCATCCATGTCTGCCACTGGAGGAGCTTTCTTCTGTCCCCCCATCCTGCCCCGCAGATCACCTTCCTGGCAGCGGCTACCACCTCCTCCTCCCAGTCCTATGGCAATGCCTCACACTGCCTGGTCCCCATTTACCACTTCAAAGGCAGCAGCTCTGGAGGCCTGCATTTCAGTAGATGCTGGCCTTGCCTTAAGACTGGCCCATTTCAGCGCCTGGAGCCCTTGAGTGGTTTGCATTGCTACCTGCTCTCCAGCTACGTCGTGTTTCTCCACTGCAGCAGATGGAGAGTTTGAAGCACCACCGCCTAGCTCCTCTTGCTTCCCCAAAGCATTACTTTGCTAAACTGCTTTTCAGCTCCATTGCGTTTCTCCACTGCTGCATCCAGACAACATAAGAAGTTTGTGGGACTAAAATAAAAAGTTCAGTCAGACCTTCCAACTTCTCAAGAACTTTTTGTGAGAAGTTGGAAGGTCTGATTGCACTTTTTTGAAACATTGAATAAGGACAAGGCAGCACGAGGCAATTCCGCAGGACTGAAGCGGCAGGTGAAGGTAGCACGGCAGGGGAGACAGAAAACAGCCGTCCAATGGCAGATGCAGCTGATGTGCAGTGGTGACAGAGGCCTTTCACTGTCATTCCCCCAGCTCCAAAAGAGCAGAGGGGGGCCGGGTAAGTGAACTGAGCCTCATCCCCCCATTCTCCATAGCATGGTAGTATGGCTCAGGAGGGGAATGAAAGGGAAGAGGCAGGCAGGCAGCCAATTCATTGAATGGGCAGGAAGTCACTGAGCAGGGAATGGCCTGGCTACGGGGACCCTGAGGTACGCAGCTCCTGCCACCTGTCTTGCCTCACCTTGTAACGATGCTATACACCCCCATTGCCCTGTTGCAGCCACGAGCAACCAGATAGTTAGATTGAGTTGGTGGGGTTTAACTAGGACTTATTTTGGGGGTAGAGCTTATATTAGGCACAGGTGTGAAAACTGGGCTAGGTTGTATTTTCAGGGAAATACGGTATTGCTGTGGAATGTAGGAACAAAAAGAATGGGATTTGATCACAAATGTTTTGTCATTTGTTACCATTTTATGATACCCACAAAATCATTTTTAAAATATGTATCCTTTCTGTCACAATGTTCTTATTAAGAATCCAGTTTGAAATGCAAAGGTTTAAGCCCATGTCACACTGCACCAATGGATGGAAAGAGGATGTAAAACGGAGAGAAACACTTGTCATCTGTTGGTTAACGCGATGCATCCGTTCTGCTACTCCACTGGTCCGTTTTTCTTCCTCTCTAATCCATCCAGCATCCGTTGACTGAGGTTCCATCCGCTCAAAAAGTTTTGAGCTGCTCAAAACTTTTCTGAGCCGGAAATGTATCCAACGTGTCGTTCTGCATCTGCAACGCATACGGGGAAATCCGTTCTGCATCCGTCCATATCCGTTACACGTCTGCTACACTCCGTCTAGCATCCGCTGCGCATCCGCGCAACTCAAATCCGCCTCCAGCAGAAAACGGACACAGGAGGAGGCGAACACGGATGCGGAACGCGACGGCGCAGCATTAGTAGCATGGACGGAGAAAGAGGATGAAAGCGGATGCAGCTTGCAAAGAAAGCATTTAAACAAAAAAAACGTTCGCAGAGGGGACATATATTGGATATTAAGGATGTCTAGAGGATGTCTAGAGGATGCAAAGGACACATAGTGAGAAAACCTATATTGCCTATAAAAAGGCGGGAGCAACTCACCTGGATCTCACTTTCAGTCAAGCAGCCCTGCTGTGCAGATCTCGCAGCCTCATCTGCCTCTCTGCCTCTTCCACAGCATCCAGTCATGTCCACCATGATCGTCAGACAGTCCTTTTGGTAGCCACCATTCATTCTGCAACAGTGCGAGCCATCTACAGGCTCTTTCAACTGTTCTAACGGAAGAAAAGGAGGCAGCCAAGAAGCATCTGGGTCCGAAGATGGATCGGGAAGAGAAGAGTATGACTGTACAACAAGCTGATGTGGAGCTGAGGAACGAAGACCCTCGTGCATTCCAAACTTCATGAGGATGCCTCCAGCCATGTTGACGAAGTTGTGGAGCGGCTGACACCCAGGCTGACAAAGCAGAGACCAACTTCCAGCCCAGCCTGACCCTGGGCTCAAGGTGGCACTGACTGCGCCACCTGCCTCGAGGGCCACGTACAGAGCATGCAGTAACGGCTGAGAGTGACCACACAACCACCATCAGCATTGTGGTCAGAGAAGTGGTGCAGGCCATCATTGAAAGAATACCTGGAGGAGCTCCTCCAGTGCCCCTCCACGAAGAAGGATGGAAGAAATGTGCAGAGCAGTGGTATCAGAAGTGGAACCTTCCCCCTCACCGTTGGAGCCATAAGATGGAAGCACATGGCCTGCAAAGCTCCAGCCAAGTCGGTGTCCACTTATTTCAACCTACAAAGGCTTCTTCAGCATCATCCTCTTTGCCATGGTCGATGCTGACTACAAAGTTCATGAACATCAACTGCTTCAGGCGAATGGCTCATCTTCAGATCCCAGGTATACCAATGCCAGTGACCTCAGAGGAGGGGCTGGAACGCAACCTCATCATGGGCTTCCCAGATCCAGACCTCCTGCCCAACGACACGCAAGATGTGCCTTATTTCATCGTGGGGATGAGACTTCTCCTCAGAACCTACCTCATGAAGCCCTACACTTCCAGACTCCTCACCCGTGAAGAGAGGATCTTCAAACTACAGGCTGTCCAGGGCAAGGCGGGTGGTGGAGAACGCCTTTGCATCCTGGCCTAAACAGGTTCCAGGTACTTTCACATCACCATGCAGGATCGCCCAGAGACCCGTGAGGAGGATCGTGGAAGCTTGCTGCATCCGCACAATCTCATGGTGCACCGCTACCCAGTCTTGCAGAACAGGCTCGTGGACCTCCAACAAGACAATGGGACATGCAGCCGGGAATGGAGGCAAGGGCGAAACCTGACAGACACTGAGGATGTGCAAGGCCCCAACAGAGGCCTCACGTGAAGGAAGAAGCAGGCAACCTGCTGAGACACTGGTGCAACTCCCCAGCTGGAGCAGTGGAGTGGCAAGATAGGTGATAGATGATTAATGGATGCTTCCTTCAGCCTGTCTCATCACACTGATGAGACTGGCCATGTATGTTGAGTGGCCTACAATGAACAAGGCATTAATAAAGAGTTGTGTTTATGTTCAAATGTGTGGATCAATGCTTACATGTTTACTGATAATGACGGACCAAAGGTGTGGCACCTGGGCGGGTGGACCATACAGTCCACTATGCTTGCCTGGAGATTTTCTATCCCACAGCTACTCTAACCCATCCCAAAGGTCTATTCCCTGCCCATCCCACAGCTATCTTAACCCATCCAAAGGTATCCCTGCCCATCCCACAGATATCTTAACCCATTCCCAAAGGCTATCCCGTGCCATCACTGCTATCCTTACCCATCCAAAGTATCCCCTGCATCCACCGGTATCCCCTCCCCATCCCACAGCTAATTACCCATCCAAAGTATCCCTGCCATCCACAGCTAGTTACCATCCCAAAGGTATCCCTGCCCATTTCATGCTATCTTAAACCCATCCCACAAGCATGCAAAGCTTAACCATTTCTAAAAGTTCACACAGAACTTTATTTACTAAAATAATGAAGCAAAGTGTGTGAAGCAAAGAAATCTTTATTAATAACAGCTGTCAAAGAAAATGGCCAAGTCAAATGTCCAAAGCAAAAAAAAGTCAACAGGTAGGCCACCCAGTTCTGGCACTTGCTTGGTCACTCGAGGTGTGCCCAGTCTCAGGGTGAAGGGTCCAGGTGCTGTGGAGGTGGCTGCTGCTGGAAGTGCTGGTCTGAAGCGCCATGGGTGCTGCCGCCGAGAGACAACAGGGGACGGTGTGTTGAGGAAGCTCTCAGACAGCTGGCTCAGCCCCGTGATGTTGAGAGCCCCTTCCTCCATGACTTGGGGTGTCAGCCCAGTACCGATGACAGATTACTGAGGCGCGGGCTTGGCTGGGGGTGCAGGAGGAGCAGTGTAGTGGGGCTGTCTGGTCTGCAGCTGGGTGAGGACTGGTGTCGGTGGCATCATGTGGCGTGGGTGGCATCGGCGTGGTGGGCATCGTGTGGGCTGGCAATCGGTGGTGTGGGTGGCTCGTGGCATCAGTGGCACCGGTGGCGTCCGATGAACACGTGCCTGGACTGGGAGGGCTGGCCTGTGCTGCTGGACCTCCTGGTAGCCGTAGCTTGGTTAGGTGAGGCCTGTGGAAAGCTTGGAAGGGGAGTGACATCACCTGGGTGGAGGAGCAGACCTGGATGGGTGGGAGCAGTTCATCTCGGTCTGAGGGTTGTGAAGCAGATCGGCTGATCCTGTCCTTCACCACCTGGTACTGGGGTTCCGCCATGTCCATGAGGTCTGGTTCACCATAGGTGAGGAAGGGCTTGCAGTTGGAGGATGAGGAGTCGGTGTGTACCAGCTGAGAGAGGAGATCTACGCTGGTCCTGATGTTATATAGCAGTTATAAAACTGCTGTGCAAGTCTCGTGTTAGGTATATTAGGAGGTATCCTACTGCAAGAATATTCCATTTATGATGTTAATCTTCAAAAAATATTACATTTATTGCAGTTTAAATTTTTAGTCTGAATTGAAACTACTACAAAAAAACAAACAAACCCCTAACTCTATACAATGAAACTATATAAAAACTACATTATATATAACATGGGTATAATGAGAGGTGGGCTGCTGGTGGTTGGGATTGGTTCACCCAAACCGGTTGTTCTGATTCTCACAGTTGAGAACCAGTAAATTGGACCACTGCCTGGCCCTGCCCCTGCTCATTTTTGGGACCAAGAATGGCCTGAAAATGGCCTGAAAACAGCCAAAACCAGGCCATTTTCAGACTGTTTTTCAGGCCATTTTTCAACCCATAAACAGCATGAAAATGGACCAAAAAATGGCAAAAAATCAGGCCATTTTCCGGTGCAATGTTGAAGCTAATTATTTTGTCCTAGCCTTAGTAATAAGGTGATTGGAAAAGACTTATATAGCTGTCCATACTGCAATAACACTCCTGGGTTGAACATAAACAGTAAACCCAATTAAAAATGCTAAACCATCAGGATAAAAATCAGTTTAAAAAATTATAGCACCCTGGTGCAACATTCTCCCACATATCCAAACACCATCTTACTGAATTTTAGTTTCATCCTCCAGTTTGTGGGAAAAGTCAACACTTCCAGGCCTTTCATATTTTAAGGTTAGGGGTTACCTGATAAATCTCTGGGGCAAACTTCAGGCTGATCTTGTCCAATCAGCAAGATTTATTGCCAGGTATCAACACTAATGCAAAGGCATGTGTGCTCTGACAAACACAGAAAGAAAATTAATAAGAAAAGAGTGGCTGTATGCACAGAACAAGATCACATTGAAAATCAAAACTTTATCTCACAGAAGGGTTATTCCAGATCAAGTGGTCTGATTTCAGAAAAGTGCCCCTTTGACTATCATGGATTTCAGTGAAATTTTGTGTGAATATGCACATGTCCCTAATGATAATTGGCAAAGTGTTACATTTGCCAATGTAATACTTGCGGAGATATAGTCATTTGTTTGACCCCATACTGCAGTCTTCTCCAGTATGACTTTGAGGTTTCAGCAACTTTGAGACATAGTATCTCTGGCAATATTTTGTTGAGAGAAACAAAACCTGGCTATATTGTACAACTTGTTGTGCTCTATTAAACAAAATAATAAAAACATTCTCATGAGGAATCTGCATCATCTAGATAATTTGGAGCAAATTTGGCCGAAAATATTGTGGCTCGAAAAAAGAATAAAGTGTGGCTTTTTATATCTCTGGAAGGAAAGGTATGAGAAATGTGAAATGTTGCACATAATAACAACACAAGGATTTTGAGTATAAAATTTCATTCCCCTACTGCTTTCCAATAGTTTACAAATTGAGTGTAAAGTTGACGTTTTTTGTAAAAAACCCAAAATAAGGTATTTTCAGTCCACTGTTACAAAAAAAGACCTTCTGGAAACTCTGTTAAATCATTCTCATTAGAAAGAGCATGTTTCAAACCCTCTAAAAAAGTAGGGTTGCTTTTTCATCACTTGACGTTTATAAAGCCCTAAAAATAGGGACAAAGTTGAGGATGTTGCTATGGCAATGTCATGTATGTCAACGTGCATTCTTTTATATTGTGCCGTTGTCATTTCATTTATGCTTTAGTTTAAAGTGTATAATTCATTTCTTGCATGCTCTATGAATCTGTTAGTCTACCAGCAGTGGTCCTACACTAATGACAGCGGTTAAATGTGCTGTAAGTATTTTAGTGACGCCACTGTTGCAACTATAGGATTCTGAACTGTACAGGTGTAGTTGTCATATTTCTGTCATAACATTAGAATCTTCTATAATTTGTGTGTTTCAGATTTTGCAGTAATACACTTTATATTACTGCAAATTTCCATAGCATGCAAAATGGATTGAGTCAACTGGCAACGCTACTTTGCCCAAATGTGTTGTTGGAGAAAAATTGTTATTAACTTGCCACCATGTTTCATTTTATTCTAATGAAATTGGGCTGAATTATGTGGACAGTTTGTCTGTCGAAGAAAAAATATTCATTATTCAGCGATCTGAGGTTGAGCTCACAGACGATGACCAAATCTGCTTGCATCACAAAGCAACTTATCTGAAAAAATATGACATGAATCAAAAGTTGTGCTGCAACCCATTTGACAAACAAAATCACATAGTTAAACATGGGCTGTTGAAAGTCGATCTAGCCATGTCCAATGATTTAACAAAATTGGTGAAAACAAATGTGAATCTGGGTCAAACAATTTGTTCCAAGTGTAAAACCAAATATCTTTCCAAGGTCCAAAGCAATGTAAACTCTTTGTTATCGGATCATTACAATATGAACATTTTGGACACTGTTAATTGAAGTTTGACATATTTAGGGACTTCTCTGTTAAAAATTCTGAAATTGAGCAGTAGGGATAAAACTGGCTATATGAAATGAAAAATTGAACGTGTGCAGAAAGTGGTAGCAGACAAAATAATATTAGCTGCTGGAGTAGCAGCTGAAGATATCAGGCAAACTAGCGAGTCTGCTGCTAAGGAATTCCAGTTATGCCATGATTATGCTGACCTAATCAAAGATATGAAAATTAAAATATCCGATAGATTGACAAAAATTCAGTTATTGACTTTGGCCCCAATGAGTTGGTCGATACCAGTGAAAGCAAAAATGTTTAGCATTTCTGAACATAGGGTTAAAACAGTGAGAAAAATAAAGAAAAAGAGAGGCATTTGTGCACTACCAGATGCAAAAGTTAGCAAACTCTGCCAAAGGAAATTGACAACAGATTTTGAGATTTCTATGAGGACAACAAATTTAGCAGGCTGTGCCCTGGCAAAAAGGATTGTGTTTCCATTCAGCTTGATGGCATCAAGGTTTACAAACAAAAGCAGTTGCTACTGTGCGGTCTTAAAGGACTATATGTAGCATATCAAAACAAATATGGTGCTGAAATTGGTTTCTCCAAATTCTGTGAACTCAGATCAAAGTGTTATGTCACCGTCTGTGCCTCAGGCACATATTCCATCTGCGTCTGTACCATTCATCAAAATGTTAAGCTTATGCTACAGGGTGCCAACATTAAAGAGGACTACAAGCTGCTCTTGGGAAAGGCAGTTTGGGATCTGAACACCAAAGTATCGAACCCAAAACTGACATATATGTAGCCATTTTTATTTAGCTCTATATTGTAATCATATATTCCTTTTCTTTCTTTTTCTTTTTCTAAATGGGTTTCATCACTTGGAAATCTGATATTATTCCAGATCTCAAAAACCTAATCCTGAGCAGGGATTGCTATTTGGGTTCTGAGCCCTGGCTGTTTACCTGGAGTGCTTCAACAGTAAAGACTCAGAGAAGGACAGAAGGACAGCAACCCAGGATACCAGAACCCGAATACAAACTCTGCAGGGGCCCTTGTGTGAAGTTGCCAGTACAGCAGCTAGTCCCTCAATGGATTCTCCAAGAGACGATTTGAGTGACTGCAGTCATGGAGGATATTGCACACCAGATAGAAGCTTGCCCAAAATCCCCGATCGAATGGTCTGTAAGCGTGGGTATCCAATGGATGGAGAGGGACCTACTCAGTCAATCAACCCTTCCAGATCCACTCATCAAGCACCCATTAACTGTAGCTTGAGAGTCCCAAGCCACAAAATTGGAATGGAAAGCAGCAGCTGGATCTATAGGACCCATGGCAGACCACAACGAGCTAGCCGAATGGCAGTACCAAACAGCGATGTGCAGCCAGACCTTTGAGGAACTACTTGATCAGCTGGAGCAGCTTGTCATTGGACGTGAAGGCAGAGGTCCACAAGCGAGGCAAATAGCCATTCGGAGAGACCGAGTAACATGCACGTCCAGCCGATCAATTTTCGATCTCACACAGTTATTGGGAGACTTATCTCCCTCAAGAAGAGGGAATTCTACCCCTGTGGGAGATCTACCCCATTGCACCATTCTCTCCCAAGAGGTGAACAGAGCGGAGCAAGAAGGAGAAGCCCGCAAAGAATGCACTGAGGAATTAGTCCCCTCCCTCCTCAACTTCCTCCGGCGGACCAGATCCCTCCAGGATGGGCACTCTATCGGGCAAAGGATGGGCACTCTATCGGGCAAAGGATGGGTTCAAAACTAGGCTCAACTGGTGCCAGTCCAAGTTGCAGCCCCATCTCCACCACCACAGCCAACTCTGTGCGCAAACACCCTGATGCCTTTCAAACCCATGTTTGATGGAACCATGAGTAAACTTTGCATTTTTTTCTGAATAGAGCATGGTCTTACATCAACCGACAAGGAGATGAATTCCACAATGATGTACAGATCGTCTAAATCCTACAGGACAATCTAAAGGATGAGGCATCCAAATGGTTCATCCAGCTCCATGATGAAGGCACCCTTGAACTAAACAACGTGGATGACTTCCTGAGAGAGCTCTGAGCCCATTTGAAGGATTTTTCCTGAGCACAAGAGTCAGAAGCAGAAATCAAAAGCATCAGGCAGAAGGGAAGACCCACCAAGGAATTGGTGCTTGAGTTCAAATGCCTGGGCACTAGTCTGAGACACTGATCAGAGAGAATTCTGCTGCACTATTTCCAAGAAAGCCTGGATGAGGAGCTGCAAAAAAATCTGCCTTTGCCATGGGTTGCCTGATGACAGAATCCATGAGTGGTATCAAATGGCCATAGCGATGGACAATGCGCTCAGACAGCACTGAAGAAGCAACACTGAGAGACAACCCAGAAGACAATTCAGGTGTGACACTTTGCACCATGCCAGAGTAAAAGATTTTAAATAGCAGCTGCCCCAACTTTTATAAAGTGCTTCCATTGTGTCCAACAAGGCACTGTGCTTCAGAGTGCTTGGCACCAGTCCTATACCTCAAGTGAGAACACCCACTTCCCTAACAGGGAAAAAGCACTGAGAAAACCACCAGAGAGAAGCAAATTTGCATGCCAAGCCATCAAGGTCCCTAACCACCAACAAACCACAGGGGAGGGAACTCTGGCAACAGGATTACCCATCATACAGGATGCAGATAGTGAAGAAGATGACCAGATGGTAAGTGGAGCAATCTGACCCTTTAAAATTGAAGGAATGTTGACTGTGACCCCCACAGGCATAGAAGGACCCATAGACATTATTGACACTGGCAGCTAGTGATGCCTCATTAGCCCTGATTCTATGTGCAGCCTAGGTATAGAAATGAAGTGTTAACAATCCCCATCTGATCCCAACAAGCAAATGGATCCATGATAGGGGGAAGTCCGAAAAATGGGACCGAAAAATTCAAACTGACTATGGGGAGGCACTGGGAACAAATCCGGTTGGTTCATAGTAGTGCCAAAAATGATTCAGTCAGTAATCCTGGGTCTCGCCTGGCTAGGCAAATGGCACCCAACAGTAAACTGGGAGGGCGGCTACAGGAGGATTAAATTAGCACTCAGCCTTGAGCCACCTCCTGAACAAAACAGCAACCAAATTGACAGCTCAGAACTCCAGGAAGACACAACAGCAGTGCTTGCTGATAAGCCCCCAGAGTTCCCACAAATCCCAACCCAATATCGAGCTGAAGTCTTTGTTGAGGAGTGCAGTGTGCTACCCCCCCATTGCCACACTGACTGTGCCATTGAGTTCAAAAAGGCAAGACTGTCAAAATCTAAAATGTACTCCATGACAACTAAAAGAAATAAAAGAGCCATGGGACTACATAGACTCAAATCTGACCAGAGGTTTCATACAATCTGCAAAGTCCAGAGTGGCAGCCCCAATGCAATTTAAAGAGAAAAAAGATGGAGGGGTGAGGTTATGCATTGCTTTTAGAGAAATTAACGCCATGTGTATTCACAACACTTACCCCCTACACTCATGAAGCACATGTTAAGGCACTTAGCAAAAGGGAATACCAAAATAGATCTCTATTACCGAATCCACATCACTGAAGGAGATGAATGGAAAACTGCTTTCAATTGCCCCTTTGGCAGCTTTCAATTCAAGGTAATGCCATTTTGATTGCAAGGAGCCCCAGGGGTTTTCATGCAGCTCATAAATGAAGTCTTACATCAACATCTGTATAAAGGGGTCCTGGTTTATTTGGGTGACATTCTTATTTACAATGAAACTTTAGAAGAACACATCAAGTTAGTGTGAAAAGTATTAAGAAAACTGTTGGACACAAAGCTATATGTCAAATTGCCCAAATGTGAATTCCATAAAGAGTCACTAGATTATCTTGGCTACCATATTTCAAACCAGGGGATAGAAATGGATCCAGCAAAAGTGAAAGCAGTCCTGGACTGGCAATCCCCAGAAACTCACAAACAGCTGCAAAGCTTCCTGGGGTTTGCGAACTTTTACTGGCAATTTATCCCCATTTGCTGAGATTGCACTACAAATAACAGAACTATAAAACAGTTAACTATTAAACTATAAACAGAACTATTAAAGGGGGGGTGTAACCAAGCCAAAACCTGGCCAACCCCTGAAATGGACTCTAGAATGCCAAAAAGCCTTTGAATTGTTAAAAAGGCATTTCACACAGGAACCCATTTTAAAACACCCTGACCCAGAACTGCCTTTCATAATGCAATCTGATGCTCGCAACGTAGCAGTGGCAGCTGTGCTCATCCAGAAAAATGAGAAAGGAAACCTGCAGCATTGCGCATATATGTCCAAAAAACTTACTGACACTGAGAGGAGGTGGGGGCTGTATGGGAGGAGGCTTATGCAGTCCATTGGGCTCTACTAACCTGGAGAGTTTTCAGAGGGCAGCAACAATCCTTTCGAGGTATGGGACAGTTCACAAGAATTTAGAAGGAAACTCTCTCCTAAACAAGTTAGATGGGAGCAATATTTTACAAGATTCAATTTCCAATTGAAATACCTCCCCGGGGGGGGGGGGGAACC
>BHFT01032034.1:0-27224 GCA_004320025.1 Laticauda laticaudata
CTGAGTTGTAATTGCTTGTAAACATTCTTTATCTGAGGTTTGCCATCCGAGATAAGAACATTCCTGCAATTATAACTCTACATCATACTATTTTTATTTTTAAAAAACTAGCTGTTGAATAAGTCAACACTTGCTGTTTTGGCACAACTTTTCTAACTCCATAATATGGTTGGTATTTTGCTTTACCATGGCATTTTTAATTCTTTATTTCTAGAGGAGGTGGAGCTATAGCGAAGTCCAGAGTAAAGGCAGGGTCAATGGCTGTGAATATAATTTGTCAGGGTTGAGTCGCTACCACAGAGAAACTCAAAAGGTGACCAATAGTCACAGGAACTAGTTTCATCACATGATGTAACAATAATAGAGTTGGAAGGGACCTCAGAGGTCATTTAGCCCCTGCTCTTGCAGGAGACCTATGCTATTTCTGATAGATGGTTGCCCACTCTCTTCTTAAAAGCTTCCAATGATGGGACACTCAGAATTTTTTAAAACTATTTGTTCCGCTGGTTAATTTTTCTCATTCTTAGGAATTTTCTCTTAGTTCTAGGTTGCTTCTCTTCTTGGTTAATTTCCATCCATTGTTACTTGTCCTGACTTCAGGTGTTTTTGTAAATACGTTGGCTCCTTCTTCCTTGTGGCAACCTTTCAAGTACTGGAATACTACTGTCATGTCACCCATGCTCCTTCTTTTCACTAAATTATATCCAGATCTTGCAATTGTTCTTCGTATGTTTTAGCTTCTAGGCCCCTAATCATTTTTGTTGCTCTTCTCTGAATTCTTTTCAAAGTCTCAATATCTTTTTGTATTGGGGTGATCAAAACTCCATCCAAGAAGGGTTACAAGCCATTTAGCATTAGTGGACAGTTGCTGGTAATATAGACTGAAAGGAAGGCAGAGAGTTAAATATTGTGATGGCAGCATAGTTCCTCTGTTATTTGTGTATGAATTTGCAGTAGATCTATTCCTGGAAGGTCTGCCTGAGTTTTCCTGCACTCCTAAGCATTAGTCTTTCTCCCATTCCTGTGTATTCTCTATAAGCATCAGTTTTCTCTGGGGAGAAATCTAGATTTAGTAGATTCTGGATTAATTTCCTTGACTTGGAAGAACATTGCACAGACCAGCCTCAGCTTGAATTGGGAACTGTGCCTTGATCATTTCTTCTGGAGCTCATTCAGTAGTTCTTCATTTGAGGATTTGTCAGAGGAATGCACAACAGCTCTAGATTTGCAACATCAAACAAACTATGTTCCCCATCATGTTAGCATGATATGATAACTAACCTGAGAGGTAATTGATATGCTCAAAGACAAAGAGTGGTTTCTTAGTTTTGATTCTAATAATTACGAAAGCAAAGCACTGATAAGTTCCTCCTTTTGCACATTTCTCTTCCTTTAGGGGAAGTTCATAATGAAACTGAAGCCTGTACTTTTCAAGACCTAATTACATGCCATACATCTACATACATTAGTTACGTGTAACTGTGAACATTATAAGTATGCTAAATTTATTTTGAATTTTGAAAAATAAAATAAAAATAGCCAGAAAAGGATGCAGCTAAAACAATGCAGAATTCATTTCTCAGCAGAACTTCAAGCATTTCCCTTCCCCAAACAACTATAGAATGGTTAAAATTTGTGTATTTAATTTGTAGAGATTAAATGCTGACCATGAAGTAAATTGCAGACTATTACAAATATACTGTCTTGCACAAAAACAATTTGAACTAATTTTTGTTTCCTCTACAACTGCATAAAATTTGATTTTTACTTTTTTGCAACTCTACTTTTCTTTTTATAAAAAAACCCCTCATTTTCTCTCCTGCCAAAACATCCACAGAGATGCAGTGTGTGGACTTGTTTTCAATACAGTATTGCAGCTAAAATATAGAGTGCAGGGAAAATGCCTCTTGCCACTCAAAACTAGGTGAAAGAGTATATAAAACACTTATGCGGATTTGTCCTAGGGCTAAAGAATGTTTTCCCCATAACGTATTTCTGAAGTTGCTTTCCGAGCATACTTTTTACAAATAAAATCATATTCATATGATACTACTTCCTGATATTGTAACAATTTGAGCTTGTTTATTTTACTTCTAAAAAGTATTTGGCTTCCTTGTTCTGTGATCACAAGGATATATTTAAATGCATTCCACAGGATACTTCTGTGCATTATTCATGTAACAAGTTGTTGATTAATAAACAGGACTTACCTGTACAAATTTATCTGCCTTTGGCCAAAAATCCAGGCCAAACAAAGGAATAAAAATTAAAATTTGTTGTTACAACTGTGGTTAAGAAACAAAAATGCTCCAGATTTCTTTCTCCTGAGCAGCATGAATATAACATTTCTAAAAGTTTAAGTGTGGAGGAGGAGCTAAGGGGGAAAGAGAAATCACTTGCATTTATGCTGTCGAAAGCATTTTGACTCATCTGGCAGGAATTAAGAACAGAAAGGAGAAGTGGGGAGGGGTAGAGAAGAGTATGAAAATGATCCATCCAGTAGCTGCTTTCACAGAGCATTTTTTTTGGGGGGGGGAGGGGTTAAAAGAAAATTATTGTACATACCTTAAATTGGTGAGATAACTGAAAGGAATGTTCTCTTCTGTTCTCTTTAATCCATAAACTTTACTGTAAATAGATAACTCTCTTCATACAGCTTTATAGAAGGCAGAATTGCATAATCCACCACAGTTATGGGGAAAGTTTGTGGAGAGGTTTATTAAACTTTGCAGTGTTTCCATTAACCAAAACTCTCATTTTAACAGGAAGCACTTTCTACCTGCTTCAACTTTCCCCTCTTCAACTTTATCCTAACACAATGTTCCAGTAGTGTCTACACCAGAGGTAGTATTCAACAAGTACTGACTAGTTCTGGGGAAACTGGTACTGGAAATTTTGAGTAGTTCAGAGAACTGGTAGAGGAAATTTTGAGTTGTTTGGAATACCACCTCTGACTGACCCCGCCCCATCTATTCTCTGCCTCCGAGTCCCAGTTGATCGGCTGGGTCTTCTTTTGTTGCCCTGCACAGGAGAAGGGAGCTAGAAAGCAGGTTGGTGGGGTGGGGAAACAATGGGAATTTTACAGTATCCTTCTCCTGGAGTAGGATGGGAATGGAGATTTTGCAGTATCCTTCCCCTGCTGTGCCCACCAAGCCACGCCACACCCGCCATGCCACGCCCACAGAACTGGTAGTAAAATTTTTTGAATCCCACCACTGGTCTACATAAAGAGATTTACTGATATATTTACATACATTGTTTTTCACCTTGAGAAATCATAAGTTGCATTTGACTTGACTAACAGTATCAAATAGAGATATGATTCAGGCTTTTCCCTACCCACAAAAGGCTTTTCTCTTGCAAAGTTTACAGCTGGCAGATATTATCTGAGTAGTTTTAGTGGGCTTATTTGCAAGCCTCAGATCAGAGGTGGTATTCAGCAGGTTCTGACCAGTTCTGGAGAACCAGTAGCAGAAATTTTGAGTAGCTTGGAGAACTGGCAAATACCACCTCTGACTGGCCCCTCCCCCATCTATTCTCTGCCTCCTGAGTCCCAGCTGATTGGCTGGGTCTTCTTTTGTTTCCCTGCACAGGAGAACGGAGCTGGAAAGTAGGTTAGTGGGGTGAGGAGGGAATGGGGATTTTACAATATCCTTCCCTGCCACACCTACCAAACCATGCCATGCCAACGAAGCCATGCCCACAGAACCAGTAGTAAATTTTTTTGAATGCCACCACTGCTTCAGATGCTGAACCCTCCAGATTGTCAGGCCTGAAATTGACATATGTGTAGCCATTTTATTTAGCCTTATTATATATTCCTTTTCTTTCTTTCTCTTTGTTATGGGGAGAAGGGTTTCAGGCTTGCCACATTCCTAAGGTGGGAGGAGTGGAGATAGAGAGAGTTGTTTAGGCTAGATGATTCTTCTTCCCATGGGAACATGAGCTGTCCCTGAGGAGGCCTTGAAGTGGAGATTTATGACACCAGGCAACATTGATTTACTTCTATTAGAGAATTTGACTTTTGGGAGCTGTTTCTAACTTCCAATATTATGTGGTGTAATTCCAGTTTGTGTCAGATCCAGAATTACAACAGACTTTGCCAATTTGATGCTTTCCTAAATAAAATAAATTATTATAGAAGATGGAATTTCTTTTTAAATGGATTTCATCACTTGGAAACCTGACACAGATATTGTGATACCTGGAAAAGGTTGAGATGGTGCATAGCAGATAAGTGATTGTTCTCAGTCTTTCCAATAGCTTTGTTTCCAGGGCAAGTCCCAGATTATGAACGTTTCACACAAAGAAGGGCAATGCTACTCAAAAATAAAGATCCATAGAATAGAAAGGTTTCTATAGCCACCAGAATTTCTGGAATTCTGTAGTATTGGGATTAAATTGCCTACAGAAACCAGAATAGGACATCTACTATATGTATTCTTTTTCTTGGTCCAAGATTGTGATATTCAACTGGATATCATCTGCTTACCAATGATACCAATTAACTTCATATTAATGCTAAATAAGGGTGTCAGAGTTGACCTTTATGGTGCAACACAGTGGAAGACTTTTGATATAATCTCTCTTTTGCTCCCCCAAATCTCCCCCTCAAGAAGGAACATTACTGTAAAATAATGCCTCCCATTCCTCCTTGGACCAGGAAGTTACAGTAGTTTGATAGGTGTGATTACCATTATTCTTTGCTACATGTTGAAGTTATCAAAAGCTACTGAGAAATCCAGTAAGTCTATGAGAGTTGCACTCGTCATGTTCAAAGGTCATCCCCAAGTATTATGGTCCCCCAGTAATATTTTCTAGTTGAATTGCATTGCATTTTTTCTTGTATTGAGAGAGAGAGAACAAGCATTTTTCTTCTTATAAATCACCATTTGCTCATGGACTTTTGCGTCCACCAGGCTCTCTATGTAATATTTTAAAAAATATTTAGATCCCTTTCCTTCAAAAAGGAAGGAGCAATATTCACAGAAAGTATCATTCACAGAAATATTTATAGGCCTTATAATCAACATGCATTTAAGATTGCAAAGAACCAGACAAATACCAATTTATAGGAAATTGAAAACATGCTTCCATCATGAGATATATTGAAACACCTGTATCTTTCTGCTCCGAGAGCTTAAGGGAAAGGACAACATGTACCACTCTGATTTTACCTCTCTTCCTGCAATTGTTGGATAGCTCATACATGCACTGTATATATGGCTAGTGCTTGACTTACAAAAGTCATTTAGTGAATGTCTATGTAGATTCTCAGTCATCCAGGTCATGGTTGTCCCATGCTTTTTCAAAAGGCAACTGGATTTTGTTTTTCCCTGAAGACATTTCGCTTCTCATCTAAGAAGCTTTTTTAGTTCAAACTGAATGATAGCAATTGGAAGGATTTATATTCCTTGTAGTCATCTGGTATTTAGTACTCTGAAGGTTGGTCATTAGTTCTCTGAGAATCATTGAGACCTATTGGGGGTTAATCTGTGTCCTCAGGACACCTGAATCAGAGTGTAAATGGTTGTGAAACCTTCTTGGAACTGCTGAAAGGACTATGTTGTAACAGGAGATAAGTGGTATCATATCTCTCCTCCTCTGTTGAAAGGAAGCTGTTCGGTTTTAACATAGATAGCCTCTTTTACCTCTCTTTCAACCTAATGGTTCTCTCTCTCTCCAGAATATGGACTTTGCTGTCTTCAAAAGAGTGGCCTTTTTCTTTCAAATGCAAATGTATTGCTGAATCTTCTTCTGATGGATTTATTCTCCCATGTTGCGCCATGCACTTGTGAAGTGGTTGTTTTGTTTTTCCAATGTATAGATCTGCACATGTCTCATTGCCCTGTATTGCATATATCACATTGCTCAATTTGTGTCTTGGTGTTTTATCGTTGGGGTGGACAAACTTCTGACCTAGTGTATTCTTAGATTTAAGTATGTATGTATGTTGTGTTGGTTGAAAATTCTCCTGAGCTTTTCAGATATTCCTGCAATGTATGAAGTGAAAATATTGCTGTGTTGTTCTCTTTTTTGTCTGTTTTGGAGGAGCTTCTGCTGGTCTTTTCTGGATTTGATGAAGGCTCAGTTGGTATAGCCACAGGTTTTGAGAGCTTCCTCGATTTGTTTTAGTTCTTCTTTTCCCTCTTTGCTGGTAGGCACACCTTCAGCCTGGGTTCTGACCACTTCCAATTTGTCTTCTGGTATAACATTTTTTCTTTCTGAAATTTGCCATCTGTTCCATTCCATAATTGTTATAATGAATAAAAATAGAAATTCTTGCTAATTATTAAGCAATGACATTTAAAATTGTTAATGTAGTTAGTATAAAATTATTTAAAGTGTTAAAGTATAATTTGTTTATTAAAGCATATCTGACAGCAAAATATCAATGGTATTGAACATATATTTTATATATTATTTAAAGTGTTCATTGTGCAATTTGCAAAGCATAATATCTTGACAGCAAAGATGCCTATTGTCAAGGCCACAGTCTCATCAATTTAACATATCAAAACTAAATTAACAATCAAAAAGGCCAATGGATTGATGCCTTTGAATTGTGACAGTAGAGAAAGTTTCTGAGAATACCTTAAACTCTAAGAATAATATTTTTTTCAGCACCAAAATTGAAGTAAGACCATACTGTTCACTGCAAGCACTAGTAATGAAGTTAAAGTTTAAATATTTTTGATGTAGTGCAAGCAAATTTCTTCGTAGAAGGCACCAATAGCCTTCTACTAGCAAGCATAGAAGGAAATAGAAAAACAGGTTTTAATAGGTACAACTCTTAAAACGGATATCATGAACATTAGTTTATCTAAGATATGATTATGAAATTTCAGTTAAGAGTTCTGAAACTTGATATTTTTGTCAATTTTGTTTCACAATTTTTTAGATTATAGTTCCCGCTATATCCCATTACTAACAATGATGACTGAGCTTTGAGAGAATTATAGCATTAAAATGCATGCAAATGTAAATACAGATAAATTGAGACAGTAAGACAGGGACAGTAGGCACGCTGGTGTGCTTATGCAAGCCCCCTTTAAGGACCTCTTAAGAATGGGGTGAGGTCCACGGTATGCAGTCTGGTAGGACTCCGTTGTTCCAGAGTCTTTCATGTCCCATTTCCCAAGGGATGAGGTTCAGCAATGCTGAAAGCAAAGTTCTAAGTCATCCTATATTATCTACAAGTTTTCATTATTTAAAAGATAGCACAATGTCCTGTGGAGTAAATTAATGTCCTGGAAGTACAAACATATCTCTCTAGTCAGAATAAAAAATATATGTATGTATGTACGTATGTATGTATGTGTATATGCATGTGTATACACACACACACACACACACACACACACACACACACACATGCATATGGTAGCCAAACATATGAAACCACTTTGTGTTTAAATAGAGCATTAATAAGTATGCCACTTAAAATAGGAAGATATTGCTACCACAAATGCTGAATGATTACAATCCCTTGCTTCTAGACATATAATGATTGATAATGATGATGATTTGGGGTATAGTCTAAAACAGGGGTCTCCAACCTTGGCAATTTTACAACTTGTGGACTTCAACTCCCAGAATTCCTCAGCCAGCTCTGGGAGTTGAAGTCCACAAGTCGTAAAATTGGTCTAAAACATCTGGAGAGTAGTAGATTGGGAAGCCTGACTTAAGGCCATGTCACACTGCCCAACGGATGTAAAAAGGACACAACGGACGAGCAAAATGTTCCATCTGTTGTTATCCGCTCTCAAAAGGGGCAAAAATTTGCATTGCATAGCCGAGCGATAACACGGAAAGGAACGGACGTGGGAGGACACAGAGCGGATGTATAGAGGATGCGTAGAGGATGCGTAGAGAATGCGTAGAGGATGCAGAGCGGATGCATAGAGGATGCAGAGCGGATGCAGAGCGGATGCGTAGAGGATGCGTAGAGGATGCAGAGCGGATGCGTAGAGGATGCAGAACGATGCAGAGCGGATGCAGAGTGGATGAGCTGCATCTGCTTTCATCCTTTCTCCATCTGTGCTACTAATGCTGCGCGTCCGTTCTGCTTCCTCCCTGCGTCCATTTACTGCTGGAACGGATTTGAGTTGTGCGGATGCACAGCGGATGCCTAGCGGATATAGCAGATGCATAATGGATGCAGAACGGATGCCTAGAGGATGCAGAATGGATGCATTGGATACATTTTCCGCTCAAAAGTTTTGGGCAGCTCAAAACTTTCTGAGCGGATGAAACGTCAATAAACGGATGCTGGACGGATAGAGAGGAAGCAAAACGGAGGCAGTGAGTACATCGCGTTAACCAACGGATGGCAAGCTTTTTTTTGTCCGTTTTACATCCTCTTTGCATCCGTTGGTGCAGTGTGACATGGGCTTTAGCTAGTGCATGTCCAGTCACACAATAAACTTTTTTATATACTTGTTGTCTGATCAGCTCTGTAAACAGACACCATTATTGTTCATCAAACCAAAATTAAAATGACGGCAACATTCAAACAAATCTTTTAGCCTAGTTTTCTTGCATTTGCAGTCAAAACAAGACATCTTATCAGTGGAGGGAGGGGGTTTGTACAGTTATTGGTCACAGATTCTGAAGAAAAAGTTAATTCCTGCATGGCAGCCTTCCAAATGAAAACAAGTTGGTCAGTTTAAATCTGTAACACTGGCATGGAATTCTAACCTCTCTTTGAACACTAAAGATAGGTTGGTTTGGACCCTCTTTGGATGTTACCTTTTTATCTTTGTAACTGCATCCAGTTGGCCACTAAGTGCCAGACAATGCAGCACTATGACCTGATGTGACAGAGTCCTTGTTATTAAGAGGAAATTATTATTTTTACATCTGATTTACATGTGATGAGTGTACCTCTCATCTCCAAGTCTCAACCTATCTAAAATCATGAGGGTACCAATGTATAGATTTTTTAAAAATGTTGAAAGTCAATGCTTAGAGGATCCAGAATTACATGACACACAGTTAGCAGAGAGAGAAAGGGTAACAGTATGTTCAAGCCATTAATTACGATAGTTAATAAGCTTTGTCAAATGGTTATGTTTGTCCTTGAAGAGGGGTTTGATGCCATAATGATATGGCAGTAACTCACATTGGAGTATTTCATACTTTCTTGAAGTTTCATCTGGCACAAAGCTCATACAGGCAGTCCTTGACTTAGGCCCATTTTTTTTTAATTAATTAATTAATTAATTAATTAATTTATTTATTTATTTATTTATTTATTTATTTATTTAAACAATTATTAGATAACAGGTATAAGTATAAACATGGTGATAAATACATGAAATGGATATGAATAAGGAAAAAAAGAAACAATAGGACTGGTCCGGTAGGCACGTTTTGGTGCGCTTATGCATGCCCCCTACAGACCTCTTAGGAAAGGGGTGAGGTCAATAGTAGACAGTCTAATGTTGAAGATTTTGGGGTTTGGGGAAGAAACAACAGAGTCAGGTAGGGTATTCCAGACAGTGATGACTCTGTTGCTGAAGTCGTATTTCCTGTAATCAAGTGTGGTTGGTGTGGTTTATCTTTAGTTTGTATTTATTTAGTACTCTTGTATTGTTTTGGTTGGAGCTGAAGTATTCATTGATAGGTAGGACATTGCAATATATAATTTTATATACTATACTTAGATCGAACCGAAGGCGGCGTAGTTCTAGGTTGTCTAGGTTTGGTGGCAATTTCAAGTCTGGTGGCATAAAGTAGCAAAAGGTGACCTTGGGACACTGCAACTGTCATAAATGCAGGCCAAGCAATCAAATTTTGATCATGTTATCTTGGGGATGCTGTAACAGCTGTAAGTGTTAAAAACAGTAATAAATCATTGTTTTCAGTGACATTGTAACTTTGGATGGTCACTAATCAAATGTGTGTAAGTCAAGGACTACCTGTGATAGATATGCACCAAAGCCTCAGATTCTTTCAGATGCTGACTAGAAGGGTGATGTAATGGGCTGTGAAAGTAACATTGCAAGACAGAAGGAAGAGCTGCAGTCTAAACAATGGTCTGATGAACAAAATTTCAGGCCAAATGATGAATGCAGGTGGAAAAAACATATCAGAAAGGACTTTTCTGAATTCTGTGGAAAGTAAAAGCAAGGGAGGGGAAAATGCTTTTAGACTTGCAAAATTCTCTTACTGTAACAATAAAGGTAGCTTTCGTACTCATGTTTTGGTTTCCTTCCTGGATTGCCTTGAAAGGCTGACAGGCAGGAAGAGATGCCTGCCCAAGCATAGGAACCTCTTAGGCAACTAAAATTACCAGATGAAATAAGAGTAATGCAAAGCAAAGTAAAGCAATGTAGTTGTTTTGCTTTTAGAAAGAAGAGTGGGGTCCTCCTACACATGAAATATGGAATTTACTCAAACAATGTGGAGTTGAACCTGAATGATTTTGAAGGGGATTAGAAAAATACAGTAAGTCTGTCAATAATATTAATCACTATGACTCTGAGTACTGGCTTTTGGGGAACAGGAACTTTAATCACGTCCTACTTTTCTGGCCACAGAATGATCAATTAGTTGAAACTTTTATATATTCTAGCAGGATTTTTATATTACCTGAATGACTATAACAATCTCAAGAAAATGTCATGGCTAAAGCTGAATGATGGCTTTTGGGTGGCATACCAAGACTGTCCTTCAAAAAAATAGTTAACTGGGTGAAGTAAATATTACATCTACTTTTAACTAAAATCAAACACAATGAATATGATTACTATCTGCTATCTGGTCAAGTACTAAATTCAAAGTTAATATTTTGCAATAAAATTTCGAGAAGTGGTATGTGGAGCAGCACGTCCTTTTTAAAAAGAGAAAATTGCACCTTGGTTGTCCCAAAGTGGTCTGCAAAAACTAATTGAAACTAAGGTAAATTCCAACCAAGATAACAAATACAGCAAGCCCTTTCAATAGGCAAGAGAAGCAATTCAAGGAATCTTCCACAACCCGGGTTCTTGTGGGTTTCAGGACTCGTTCCCACTGGTTCAGGATGGTATTTCTGGCCCCATCCCACTTTCCTGGTCCAGTCAGACGATACTGGTAAGGAGAGCAGGGGCCAAAGAAAATCTTCATTGCTAGTATGGGATCTTTGAGAAGTAGGGCTGGCACACTAGGCTTTATACCAATGAAGGAACCAAGTTCATCACAGTACACAAGGCAATCTGTTTTCAGGACTTCATCAAAAGACAAGCCAAACCTTAATCAAATAGCACAAAGGAAGAGACAGGAAATATGTATAGTTAGTAAATTGAATATACAACCTGGCATTGAAAATTCTGTCCTTTTTCTTGGGGACTCTGGATCTTTAATATTTAGTTTCCTCCAAAACTTAATGTTTCTACAATTCTGTTTGGAGACAGTATATTGTAGTTGTTATGATTTAATTTAGATGAGCAGAAATATTTATCATTTGCTTTTTTGATTAAAAAAAATTAACTTAGTAACATGTGAGATACCATTATTTGCCTCCTACAGCAAGGGCAACACAATTTACCACACTGAGGTATGAAGGCAGCACAATTTCAGTCAGCATTTCCAGTATCTGAAAGGGGCTCACAAAGAACATCTTCCAGCAGTCAAAATGCTAGTCTAGGCCCTGAAGCACCTCCAAATGAAGAAGAGAGGTTGCTTCTGTGTGAGAAGTGAAGGCTACTCTGCTCCTTTGTAAAACCCTTTAAAAGATGGATTTGTATGCCTCTTGACATAGGGAAAGTCAGCTTTGTAAAGGCTACTAGACATTTACTTTATAACGCTATGCTGGGCAGTGAAAACAGAATCAATCCATCAGTTCAGCTGTTCTAATATTTTGTACTATATTATTGTAGTTCAAGCAGTCTCATTCCTTGCATTTAAGATACATTAAAAGCTGACATCAATATTTTTTTGTAGCCTGCATGCAAAACAAATTCCTTGTGATTTAATTATGATCATTTGCCCTAGAAAATCAAAAGATTTGCAGTGGCCCCAGGAGAGCCAGTTTTATTTATTATTTTATTGCTTTTCTGAGCTAGAAGCAGTATTCTCATCAGGAAATTGATTCATAGATTGATTGCTCCAGAAAATGGACAAAATCTGCATGCAAAATTTGAGGTGCTTGAAGAAAATGTTCCTACATCTAATTAGACTTCATTAGACTTCATCTAATAACTGACCTATTTGTCATCCATTTGCAGTTGCAATGAGGATGAAAAAATAATTTCATGACCAATTCCTTCATTTATTACTTTGTGGATCTATAAAGCAATGGAAAGCTGAAGTAAAATTATAAATATGGTTGCGGTTAGCAGTCACTTCACTTAATGACCAATTTGCTGGTCCCAATTGTTATTAAACAAGATCTACTGTAAAGATTGTATTTCCATAGATCATGCTTAATTCCCACAATTGGGACTGGCAATTCTGTCATTTATCACTGTGGCTGCTAAATGGAAAATCAAGTGACTGCAACAGGCATATATGTCACTTCCCATTCAGTTGTTTTGGCAAATCACTGTGATTGATAAATGAGATATCACATGACTGTGACTTGTGATTTTATTTCTACATTCTCCATTAACTGTGCTTGTCAGAAATCAGTTGCAAAGCACATTAATAACAGTCATAAATGCAAAGATTGATCACAAAACTAATTTGTTTAACATTGCTGTAACTTTGAACGGTTGCTAAACATGAATATTGCTAAGTGAGATCTACCCCATATTCTTCTGAGCATCTGTTCACTGATTGGAAATACTGCCTGCCATTATCTTTGATTTAAAATTCAAGTTTCTCCCATTTGAGGCTTGTAATGCTAACACAAAAGTCAGCAATCATAGCATTTTGCAAGCTTTGCAAGGCAACTATCTTTCATCTACTACAGGGGTGTCAAACTCATGAACCATGGGCCGGATGTGTCATATGCTGGCACCTCCCACACTCAGTTTAAAGAGCCTGTCACATAGGCCGACGGATGCAAAAAGTATGTAAAAAGGACACAGCGGACGAGAAAATTTTCCATCATCTGTTATCTGATCTCAAACAGTGCCCCAATTTGCATAAACAGAGCGGACCAAAATGGAAAGTGACGGACGGGGGGAGGAATGTACCAGGATGTAAAGTCGGATGCTCCACACAAGCCAGCGGATGAAGCGGATGGAAGCAGATGGCAGCATCCGCAGGGCTTTCCAGGGGAGCACAGCGAAGCAGACTGCGCAGCGCGAAGGAGCGGATGCAGAGCGGATGCCTAGCGGATACAGCGGATGCATCACGGAAGCCCTAGTGGATGCTGGCGGATGCAAAGGCGTTCACTGCGCATGGGCGGAGGATACATTGAGTCAGCCCTGCGGATATAAAAGGATGCAGCTCGCAAGCAAGCCGTCACCATTCAGAGAAATGACCTGCTGCAGACACATCTCCAGCCAAACAGCCATGGGAAGAAGAGGAAGCCTGTGGCCATCTTCTTGCCAGCCTGGCCAAGAAGGACAGGCGCACCTCCACCCCCGTGGCCCTGGACTCTGCTTCCTGCTGGGGCTTCTGCTGGTGCTTGCTCCTTGGTGCTGGTGCTTCTGCTGGTCTTACTCTGCTGGGGCCCGGAAAAATTTGCTCCTGGTCTGGGTGCTTCTGCTGGTGCTTACTCTGCTGGCACTGCTCCTGGTCCTTGCTGGTCCTGCTGTGTGCTCCTGGTTTCCTGCTGGTCCTGCTGGTGCTGCTGGTCTACTCTGCTGTTGGCTGATCTGTCCTGCTGGAGCTGACTGGTGCTGTTGGTGCTCCTGGTGATGCTGGTCGCTGGCTTGCTGTTGGTGCCTTGCGCACTGCTGCGCGCTGGTGCTGCTGGTGCTGCTGTGCTTGCTGGCACTGCTGGTGGTGCTGCGTGCTGCTTTTTGCTGGCTACTGTTAGTTGTGGCTTTGCTGCTGCTGCTGCGTGGTGTGGTGGAGCAGCACCCTAGAACCTTCGAAGCTCCTCTGTGAGGCCCAGAAGGTCTGCCAGAGGGAGGAAGAGGCATTCACGAGAACGGGAGAGGAGGCATATCCTCCATCGAAGAGGAACATGAGGAAGAGTGCTGGAGTGGCTGAGGAGAGACGAGTATCTATGGCGGGAAGGAACAGACTCTATCGATTACACCAAAGAGCAGGCTTCTTGGATGAGAAGAAGGCAGAGAGCATAGGCTACACTTCGGAGGTCCTCACTCGGTGGTGGAAGCACAATGGCATCACCTGGTATGGGAAGCTGCACCTCAAGAGTCTGGCCAGCCGCCGGTCCCAAGCTCACCACACCGGAGACCTACTGATGGTCAAGTGCAGCTTCTTGGAGGGAGATCCGCCACCGAGAGCAGCCCCTCTGTTACCCTCTCTCTAGCAGCCCACAGAGAGGCCCAGTCCTCTTCTGGCCAAAGTCAGTTCCAGTGTCCCAGGCAGGTATCTGGTGGAGCGTCCCAGACGGAGACCCCCCTCGAACAGCTTCCACTCCCCGTGATGGAGCGCGTGGAGGACCCCCTGACGAGTGGAGCAAGGCAGAGCAGGCACTTCCACCAGAGACCAAGCCACCCCACCCCAGCTCCACCTCCATGGAAAGGCAGGCAGAGAGTCAGACCAGAGGACAGAGCCACAAACTGTCCTGCTGGAGATCAGGGACACCATCAGAAGGCAGCGTAGATCTCCTCTCTCAGCCTGATACACACGACCATACCATCTCAAACCCAAGCCCTTCTCGCACCTACGTCAACCAGACCCAATGGGACATGTCCGGTAATCACAGTACAGGGAATAAGAGAGGATCACGTCTTCTGCCACAATCCTGCAGGCCCACTGAAACCTGCTCCGACCCAGTCCAGGGTCTGCTTCCTCCACCCCATAGGTGATGTCCACAGCCCATTCCAACTTTCCACAGCCCTCACCTACCAAGGCTACGGCTACCCAGGAGATTCCAGCAGCACTTAGGCAGCCCTTCCAGTCCAGCCACAGGTTCATCGAAACGCCACCGATGCCAGCCGATGCTACCGATGCCACTGATGCACACCTAACGCCACCGTCCACGATGCCACAGATGCCACCCACATACCGATTCGCACCACCCAGATGACAGCCACCATGCCCACAGATTCCACCATGCCACAGATGCCACCTCACGCCTTACTCTCGCTCACCTGCAGACCAGACAGACCACTACAACTCCTCGCCTCCACCCACAACAAGCCCTTCTCTCAGAACATCTGTCATCAGTCTTGGCCTCACATCCCAGGTAACTTGAGGAAGGGCCTGCTCACCTCACAGGATGAGTCAGGTCAGCTCTCTGAGAGTTCCTGCACACACCATCTTCCTGTTGTACTCTCGGGGCCAGGCACCCAATGGCGGCTTAGATCAGCCACTCCACCACAGCCACCTCCACATCCCTGTACCTTCACCCCTGAGATGATGGGCACGCTCAGAGTGACTTGAGAAGAGTGCCAGAGACTGGGTTGCTACTTTGACTTTATCTTTGCTTGGACACTTTCTGGGTCATTTCTTTTACAGTTTTGTTATTAAATAAAGTTTTATCTTTGTTCACACCTTGGTTTCATTTATTCTTTATTAAATAAAGTCTATGGTGGAGAACTTTTAGAAACTGGATTAAGCCTTTGCATGCTTGTGGGATGGGATAGAAAGCAGTGATGGGCAGGGATACCGTGGGATGGGTAAATAGCTGTGGATGGTTAAGTTAGCAGTGGATGGGCAGGGGATACCTGTTGGAATGGTTAATAGCTGTGGGATGTGGGTTAGATAGCCCAGTGGGATGGGCAGATATCTGTGGAATGAGGTAATAGCTGTGGATGGGTAAGGATAGCAGTGGATAGATTAAGCCCCAGTGCAAACATAGTGGGACTGTAGGTCACCCTCCCAGGTGCCACACCTATAGCGTCCTTTATATCAATAACAATTTATCATGATCAAACACATTTCACATAACATCAACGTTTATGAAATGCCCTGTTATTATAGGCCATTCAACATACATGGCCCAATCTCATCAGTGTGATGGAGACAGGCTGAAGGAAGCACCCCTTAAGCATCTACCATCCTGTCCATTGCCAACTCCCACTGCTCAGCTGGGAGATTGCACCAGTGTTTCACGGGTTTGCGCTGCTCTTCCCTTCACGTGAACCTCTGTTGGGCCTCTTGCATATCCCAGTATCGTATCAGGTTTCGCACCAGGCTCCATGTCCCCATTCCCTTGTTGGTGGTCCCACAAGCCTGTTCTTGAACACTGGTAGTGGGTCGCCATGTAGATGTGCTGGATGCCAGCAAGCTTCCACAAATATGTTCCTACAGTCTCTGGGCGATGCTGCATGGTGGGGAGAATACTGGAACTGTTGGCCAGGGCCAAAAGGCTTCTCCACACGCCGCCTTGCCCTGACAGCCTGTATTGAAGATCCTCTCCTTCAGGGTGAAGCAGTCTGGAAGTGTAGGGCTTCAATGATGGTAGATTCTGAGGAGAAGGCGTCATCCCCATGGATGAAGTAGGGGCACATCTTGTGTGTCGTGTGGGTAGGGGGTCTGGATCTAGGAAGGCCCATTATGAGGTTGCGTTCCAACCTCCTTGAGAAGACCGGCGCTTGTATACCTGGCATCTGAACATGAGCCGTTGCTGAAGCATCGATGTAATGACTTGTAGTCAGCATTGCCATGGTGAAGAGGATTGATGACGTGAAGAAGCCCTTGTAGTTGTGATAATGGACCCTGAGTTGGCGGGAGCCTTGGCATGCCACGTGCCTCCCATCTATGGCTCCAATGGTGTTGGGGAAGTTTCACTTCTGATACCACTGTCTGCAACTTTCTTCCACCTCTCTTCTTGGTGGAAGGGGCATGGAGGAGCTCCTCCAGGTTATTCTTCGATGATGGCCTGACCACTTCTCTGACACAATTCTGATGTGTTGTTGGCACCCTCCAGCCATAATGCATGCTCCTGTACGTGGTCCCTGAGTGCCGGTGGCGCAGAGTGCAGTGCCTACTTCAGCCAGGGTACCAGGCTGGCCGGAAGTTGGTGTTTGCCTTGGTCAACCTGGGTTATCAAGCCGCCTCCACAAACTTCGTCAACATGGTTAGGCGCATGCCTCATGAAGTTCTGCGAAGTTTTGACCACGAGAGTTCTTGTTCCTCAACTCCACCATCAGCTTGTCATAGAGTCTGTACTCGGCTTCTTCTCGCGATCCATCTTCGACCTAGACACTGTCTTGACGCCTCCTTTTTCGCGTAGAACAGGTGAAAGAGCCTGTAGAGGTCTTTGCACTGTTGTTAGAATGATGGCGGCCTATCAAAAAGGAGTGGTGTGACGATCCATGGTGGAAGATGACTGAGATGCTGTGAAGAAAAGCCAGATGAAAGGCTGAAGAGGGTTCTGCACCGCAGGGCTGCTGGACTGAAAGTGAGATTCAGGTGATTTCCCCCCTTTTTATAGGAATATATAGGTTTTCCGCCTAGGTGTCCTTATTGCATCCTCTTATGCATCCTGCGACATCCTAAATATCCAACATACGTCCCTTATACGAACGTTTTTTTCCCGTTTTAATGCCTTTGTATGCGAGGCTGCATCCGCTTCTTCCTTTCTACGGTCCCATGCTACTAACGTTGCGTGTCCGTTTTGTCTGTTTCGCTTCCTCCTAGTCCTTTCCGCTGAAGCGGATGCGAGTTGTGCGGATGCCGCAGCGGATGCCTAGCGAGTATAGCGGACAAGCGTAAGCAGGATTGACGACAGACATATAACGGAAAGTTCCCCGTATGCGTTAGCGGATTTGTATAATGGGAACGTTGGATACATTTTCCGCTCAAAAAGTTTTGTGCAGCTCAAAACTTTTTGAGAGGATGAAATGTCAGTAGACGGATGTTGGACGGATAGAGTACAAAAAACGGACGCAGTGAGTACAGAATGGATGCATCGCGTTAACCAACAGATGGCAAGTGTTTCTTTCCTTTTTACATCCTCTTTCCTTCCGTTGGTGCTGTGTGACAGGGGCTTAACAAAGGGGGTGGGATAAATCCTGATATGTCACATGATGCCATCATGACGACACGACTTTGACATCCCGATCTACTAGGTTGAGGTGCCACCATGAAGAGAAGATGATGTAGTTCTCTAAAACTACAGATGCAACCAGACAAATGCATATAAATATAGGGTGCAACTTCAAGGATTCTATCTGTAGATCAGGAAGAAAGTGCTTGAAGCTGCTTTTTCTTTAAAGTTTTGCTTTTTTTTGTCATTTATGAGTTCATGGAGTCTTAAACCAGATGTAAATATTAGCATGTTTTCCAAGAATAACCACAGTACATTATTAAGATATTCAAATTATATCACCATGAGCATTAAAACAGCCCTCTAATAGAACTGAATTTAAAATCAAACTGGTCGTGAAATGGCTGTATACAAGATTAAATCTGGTTGAAATCAATTAACATTTATGGAAATAAAATTTAGTTGTCTCAGGATTTTTAACTATATTACCGGTACTTAGCCATGTGACCTGAACTAGTAGGCTTAGGCTATTACGTAGTTGAGGATTTTATCTACGTCACACCAATTCCTCTTAATTCTGGAAAAACATCTTTGGTAGAGATAATAGTTCCTTTTTCTCTCATTTGAAGCAGCTTTAGTTTATGATTAGACTTTATCTGCCATGCAATACAAAAGTATTAGCAATCAATGTTTACACTGTATACATTTTTTCGTGTTTTCCCAAGATCAAACATGTGCTGGTAGTTGGTCAGCTAATAATTGCAGTGCATTTTTTTTCCAGCCAAGGAGATTTGGTCCAATATGGTCTTCATTACATAAAAAGACTTACCTGTTAACTTTGTTCTTTTTCTTTTCATTGACTTCTTCCATCATGGGTTTGGGTGGAGGCAATTTACACAAACCTGAAAGGAGAGAGAATGTTTCAGCAATATTTCGGAAGGTGGGGGGTTGCACCAAAGCAAGTAAATGAAAGTTTGATGGAAGATTATTACCAAACAAAAAACTGTCTATCTTTCAAAGAAGATATAGCAAATTTAAAAAATGCCCAAATGGAAATGATCATGAGATTATCATGTAATTGGATTCAAATTACACTTGAAGGTGTATTTTGTTTTCCTTAGAGGTTTCTTCTGAGAATTGAAATGGATATAAGTTGTCACCCCAAGGCTTCCTATTACTATTTTCACCTTAATCTTAAAAACACCAACAAGAATGAAGAGATAAAGTAAATAAATGGCTTTAAATAGTAGAAATAAGCAGGGATTTGTTCCTCAGTTCATCTGAGGCATGTAATGAGTGCAATCTTTGGAATGGAAGTTATTCTGGAAATTAAATGGAAATACTATGAAATTAGAATAGGCCCCTTGAATCTCCAAGTACTTCTATTTTAGAAGGCAGAAAAATGAATGCGAAATGCACGCTCACCGAACCGGTTGTTACACTGGTTGAATCGCACCACTGTGTTATAAGCAATGATAACCCTATTAATTTTAGATTGTTGTGGATAGAAATGTTCTGTATCAATTAATTCCCTCTCCCCACTGTTTAGTTTAAATGTTTATCCAGAAAATGAATTTAATGTGAATTTAATGCCAAGTAACTCAGTCCCTTTCTTTGATGGATGCAAACTATCTCATTTGCACTGTTACTTTTAAAGTATACCAAGTTTAGTTTATATTGCCACTCTGTTGTCCAGCAGATTGTATATAAAATAGATATGCTCAAGAACTCATTAGAGCAGGGGTGTCAAACTATGTTTCTTCAAGAGCTGGTTTAGCATTGTAGTTCTCCTCTGCAGGCCAGTTGGGAGGGAGGGGCAGGACAGATGCCTCCTGCAGCACTTGCTGGCCAAAATGGGGTGCGGGGGGTCCATGTGCAGCCCCCTGTGCCTCCGTGGCCTCCTGCAGCACTCTGACTGCTGTTTTCAGGCCCATTTTTGGCCCGTTTTCCAGGCCATTTTCCAGGTCATTTTCTGGCCCATTTTTGGCCAGTAGAGTGTCGCAGAAGGCCATAGAGGGTGAAAACAAGGTATGGGGGGATGCACACAGCCTGTTTTTAGCCACCAGAGGCACCATGGGCTGGATTTAAGAATCTTTGATATTTCCAGGCTGGGCCTGCAGCTGGATTTAAGCACCCCGCAAGCTGGATCTGGCTTGTGGGCCTTGAGTTTGACAACCTGCATTAGAGAGTTGCAACTCAATCTACATACCATTAAAGACACGTGTGACCCAGCGTGCTTGGATTTCCACAACTGGCATGATTGCACCAAACGGCCTTATGAAGCCTATAATGGCTAGTGTTGGTTTCTCTAGTTGAGGAAGGAAGATGTATTTGTACAAGGAAGCATGACGGTTTTCAACCTTCAGGATTGATTCATCAATGAAGGGAAAAGAAGCTTTGTATCCAGTGGCAAAGACAACAGTATCTACTTCTTCTGCAGTGGGAACATTTACAAATACAACAGCATTCTCTTTGAACTCTTTCACTGCAGGCATAATAGAGATCTTTCCAGTGATAATGCATGAAGGAAGTAGATCATTTAATACAGGTTCTCTCATCAGACGTCTAGGAAGAAAAATAAATGCAATTAGTAAGTTGCAGGCAAAAGAGATAACCCCTGGATTATCCTTTCTTTTCAGCATTTTTATATATCATTCTTATCAGAGAAAGTTATGAAAAAGACATTCCCCTTTTGACTCTGAGCCTGGGATTTTCATTCATTTAGCTGTGAATATATAGTGACTAATAAAGTTATCTTCCAAGAATGTGTATCTTTGTGCTGGCTAAACTAATGGCAATGAAGTCAATTAGCATGATGTAATGATGTAGTTCCTTTGAAGTTTTCCAAATCTCTTACCCATCAATGCCATTAGATGACCTAGAGATCTAGTAATATGGTGAAGGGAAAATTTATTTATCTCTCCCTTAAATAAGATAAAAGAAGTTGAGTTTGCAAAGCTCTTCTCTTCTCTAGCATAGCTTAGGAAAACTATTTTTAAACTCAGAGAGAAGCATTAAAAGAGGAGAGGAGCCTCTGTGGCACAGTAGTTAGAGTGCAGTACTGCAAGCTACTTCTGCAGCCAGCTGCCTACAATTTGGCAGTTCAAGTCCTACCAGGCTCAAGTTGACTCAGCCTTCCATCCTTCTGAGGTGGGTAAAATGAGAACTCAAATTGTTGGGGGCAATATGCTGACTCTCTAAATCGCTTAGAGAGGGCTATAAAGTGGTATATAAGTCTAAGTGCTATTGCTATTAAGCATTATGTAAGAAAAACCTCACAAATCTAGAATTTAAAATGCTTGCTATCTTGTCAATTATAGATAGATTTGTACATATATAATTAGCAAATTGTTGTGCTTGCACTTTGGCTGCAAAAGAGTGTTTTCTTGTGCTGAAAGACTGAAATGAATCTGTTCAAGGCAAGGAATGCCATTATTCAGGAGATAGCACAATCAGCTGTAGAACAAAATAATTTTAAACCTTCGAGTCACCTTTAATGTTCAAGTTTTGAATGGAGACTGTCTGTCATGTTGGGTATGTATGATTTATATCTCCTTGAATGAGGAATGGCTCTTTGTCACAAACAGGTCAGCGGCTGCTCTCTCTTTTGAATAAAGAAACAGCTTGGTCTTTTTAAAACAAAGGGCAAAAATTTGGAGAAGGAAATTGGACAGGAACACAACTATCATCTGCCCAGCAATCTCTGATTAATATTTGGGATCTCCAAGAAGCTGTAAAATATTTTTTGCATATAATATAATTTTCTTTGGAACATTATGCTTGGTAATAATTTGAATCCATAATTTATTTAGAAATATTTTTTCTTGCAAGCTCTTCATTTGTGATAGAACATGCCACACCACAGGCTGTTTTATTTTCCTTTGTTCTTTTTAAACTACTTTCCAAGTAATGTGATCTTGACAGTTCTCTTTCTCCACTGAAAACTTGTATTTTAATATGTATGTACACACTTCATTGGGTCACGGTTTTGTGGGTTTTTTAAATCACTGCCTGAAGTTTTCTTGGCAAGAGTTTTTGGAAGTAGTTTGCCATTGCCTGCTTCCCAGGATTGAGAAAAAATGATTGGCCCAGGATCACCCAGCTGGACTCTAACCTATGGCAAAACTAGAATTCATAGTCTCCCAGTTTCTAGTCTAGTTAATCACAACATGAACCTGATTTTTAATATATAAAGTTAAAAAGAATTTTCTATATAACATAACATAACAAAACACAACACTACTTTATTTCCAGTGAGATTGGTTTATCTCTCAAGGGGAAAAATACAGAACTGGTTAGTCAGAATGCTAGACTACAGGTATGTGGCCAGGATAAATGGCCAGCAGGTGGCAACTATATTAGCACAATCACTTATGCAGAGGAAAGGACCAGAATGTGAAGACAACAAGAAATTTGGAGGGGAGGAAGAGGTTTGAGGTATTTGTCAACTTTATTATCTACCCATCTTTAGCATCCAATTTATTTCCAGTACCTGTCTTTGGGAATTAAGCCATAGTTTGCATGGTTAAACCACTGGCTCACTCTGTTTGCAATCATCCAAACTGTGATACACCCAGGAAGGCTATTTCGGATAATATTCAAAAAACGACTTAGAAACACCATGTCCCAGGGGTAGCCATTATCGAAAACACGGCTCATAACCCAAGAACCTCTTTCTGTGCTGATCATCACCTAAAAAATAGAAGACAATGAAAACAGAGCAGCAGCTTGATATAATTAACAATCTCAAGTCATATCTACACCTCATACAAAAATATTTCATAGTATCTCAGTCCAGGTTTGGGACTCTTATGGTGAGAATCTGTTTTCATCCATCCATCCACCCATCCATTATCTCTCTCCCATATTATGTACAATATAATGTTTAGCTGTGAATTGCTTAATGCCAATTGTAATTGAGGTGATATAAAACTTTATAAATAGCATTAACCCACGTAGTGCTGACCCTTTTGAAAGTCATTAGTTACATAGATTAGTTCCAGACTTCATGCTGGGCTGAGACAGATCCAGGAACTGCTTACAGTATTTCTTCTATGTGCCCACCTAGTTCTTTTAGTTTTGCTGGCTATATTGTAGCCAGCCAATATCCATCTAACTATGCCCACTATGTAAAAGAAACATTCAGTACACACACACACACACACACATACACACACACAAAGCCGAGGCCCCAATAAAATATCAATTTCCCCCACGTAATTTGTATATGCATGTCAAACCTACAGTAAATTGACATCCACCAGGCCCTATTGCCTGGAAGATGAGCCAAAACTTCATGGGCTTCTGAAAGGCCAATATTTTGATTGATTTCAGATTTGAGGCTGCCCAACTTAACAACTCTGGGCAGCTTACAATTACAAAAAAGAAATAACATATATAGAAAAAGTGACAAAAATAAATATGTGACTGGAAGACTAACACAGTACCAATTAAAAAAAACAAACCCAATTTATGGGGATTCCACAACTGTTGCATCACAATGTTTGGGAGAACAATCAACTTTTAAAGGATTTTCTGAATGTCATTAGAGTGGATTCTAGGGGTGAGAGGCATTTCAGAGGGCAGGCAGGCGTCTTTTTTGTATCCTGCAAGATGACAATGTTTAATCAATGGGATTCAGAGGGCACTCACTCTGCCTGATTTTACCGGTCAGGAAGAAATAACCAAAGGCTGTCCATATCTCTAGGAGGTGGCTGTTCCATAAAGCAAAGTCTGTGACAGAGAAGATATCTTCCCAGGACCCACCAGATAACACTATTGGTAGTCCTTGGCTTATGACCACAATTGAGGCTAAAATTTCTGTTGCTAAGTGAGATAGTTATTAAGTGAATTTTGGACCAATTTATGACCTTTCCTGCCACAAGTGTTAAGTGCATCGCTGCAGTTGTTAAGTTAGTAACACAGCTGTTAAATGAACCTGGCTTTGACTTTGTTTCTCAGAAGGTCACAAAAGGGAATCACATGACCTCAGGACACTGCAACGTCATAAATAAGAGCCAGTTGCCAAGCATCTAAATTTTTATCACATGACCATTGGGATGCTGCAAGGGTTGTAAGTGTGAAAAATGATCATCAGTCACTTTTTTTTAGTGCTGCTGTAGCTTTGAATAGTCACTAAATGAACTATTGTTAGTCAAAAACTAGCCGTACTTCATCAAGAGGACCCAGAATGTTACCATTGCGTCAGACATAGTTAGATATGTAGAAAACATCAGGGATAGGCAGTCCCACAAGCATCCTGGTCCCATGCCATGTATTTCTCCCATGTAATTTGCATATGCATGTCAAACCTACAGTAAATTAACATCCACCAGGCCCTATTGCCTGGGAGATGAGCCAAAACTTCATGGGTAGTTAGAAATTGACAGTCAGCACCTACTGGGAGCCCTCTGGGAGCCAGTACAGCTGATGCAATTGTGATGTTACATGAGTGGGCTGTGATGCCCTCAGAACTGTTGGTGCTGCTGCCTTTTAGACCAGTCACTGTGTCCAAAAGCTGTTCAGGACAGCCCTGTTGTAGTAGTGAAAGTGGGAATTTATTAAGACACAAATGACAGAGAGCAGTGCCTCCCAGCCTAGGAATGGCTGTAACGAACATACAAGGTGTATTTCTGCAAAGGCTGTTCTGTGAGTAAGAGCCATGAGCTATCTAAATAATGAGATACCAAGGTTCCTAAAGCCTTGTCAGAGTTGAGCAAAGCTGGTTTCTTCCACAGTCAGACTAGACAGTCTCCAGGCACATGGAGAACATTTCAGTTTCATCATTTGGATAGCCTGGGCAGAGATGCATAACTCAATGCCTTTAGGATCCTGATGATACACCCAGCAGTTTGATTTATATATTGGAACACTGCAGTCGTGTAATAGCTGAAGGGTCTTGAGTTTAAGCCCCTGTCACACTGCACCAACGGATGGAAAGAGGATGTAAAACGGAGAAAAACACTTGCCATCCATTGGGTTAACACGATGCTTCCGTTCTGTACTCCTGCCTCCGTTTTGCTTCCTCTCTATCCGTCCAGCATCCGTATATTGACATTTCATCTGCTCAGAAGGTTTTGAGCTGCTCAAAACTTTTGAGCGGAAAATGTATCCAATGCATCTGTTCTGATCACCTCTAGGCATACGGGGACATCCGTTCTGCATCCATTACGCATCTGCTATACTGCTAGGCATCCGCTGAGCATCGCGCAACTCAAATCTGTTCCAGCGGTAAATGGACGCAGGGAGGAAACGGAATGGATGCGCAGCGTTAGTAGCACAGATGGAGAAAGGATGAAAGCGGATGCAGCTACGTATTCGCGTCATCCGCTACGCATCCGCTCTGCATCCTCTACGCATCCGCTCTGCAACCGCTCTGCATCCTCTATGCATCCGCTCTGCATCCTCTACGCATCCACTCTGCATCCTCTACGCATCCTCTACGCATCTGCTCTTGCATCCGCTTCCATCCGCTAGGCTTCCATCCGCATCCGCTTTCCATCCGCTCTGCGTCCTCCCCCCGTCCGTTCTCTTTCCGTGTTATCCGCTCTGCTTATGCAAATTTTTGTCCCTTTTGAAGAGCGGATAACAACGGATTGAACATTTTTCTCGGCCGCGTGTGCCTTTTTACAAACGTTTTGCATCCATTGGCAGTGTGACAGGGCCTTTACCTATAAACCAAGTTGGTCATCAGAGATCCCTCATTTTGCTACTAAAGAGGTGGGTTCTCAGGAAAAAAAAATGGAAGCGTTCAGATTATGGGTTGCTTTTGGGGGAAGCTTGCAGTTACTACTGTGTTATTTTGGCATCCACATATAATATTTATTTTTTTCTTAGACTTCTCCATTCAATTTTCATCTGATCTAATTTTGAGAGTTTTCAGTATTGCTCATATATACTGTATTTTTGCAACTTTTGCATATTTTCCATTCTATTGTTTTGTCTTTTGTAATTTAAATCAGAGGGGAAAAATAAGATTGTATCTATTCAATAGAACAGTTGACAGGCAATACATTCTCCCAGGGGCCATATGAAAAACTGGAAATGTTCTGAAGGACCACCACCACAGGCCCCTGACCCACCACTGCTACTCTGCCTCCTGATGCCACAGCTGCCCTGCTCCCTATAGTCAATGCCACCATTCCCATGGACTGGACAAGGACAACCATAGGGCAGATGTGGTGCCCGGTCTAAATCAAATAAAATTTAATAAAAATAAATTTTAAAACACAATTTAAATGGAGGGTAATTCATATTCCATACTCCTTATTCCTTTGTGTGAATAAACTCCAGTGACATCATTTACAAGGGACTATCAGAAGAAGACTCTGTAAATGATCTTAACTGTACAGTCAGGGTTATATGGACAGCATTCTTCTTGTACAAAACCCTGTCTTGCTTTTAGTGGGAAATCTGAAGATAGTTAATATACTTTAGCATAAGAAGAATCTCTCAATTGGCTATAGGAAAAATATTCAGGGCATCGTTTTTCACACTAGATGGAGCTATCATTCCACTTACAGCTTCAAACAATAATACAGAAAATCAGAACTTTCCTAAAATTTTTGTAATATATTCTTCTGTATCTTGTTTTGAGAAAAATGAGGATTTTTCTACATCAAACAGTTGTATGTCATGTCCGGCCACTTATTTTCTGGAGTTGTTTGCAGAATGTTTCTGATAGATGATTTACCATGCCCAATCTGGGAAAAGGATGGGTTGTAATTCTTTGCATGCAGAACATATGGCCTGCAAATAAAACATGCCCTTGCTTTTGTTATGGAGGACAGGGAATTAATGCTGTTCAAATATTTCAGATTTTAGGTTCTAGTAATATTCAACCAATGTGAACAATCGGAAGGATTGTATGAGGGAGATGTGCTTATGACACCGTTTGTCCCCAGTGGCATCTATCCATCCTGTTGGATCCAGCAGGAGTAGAAGCGCTCCAGGTCCTTTCTGTGACAGAATGTTAGTGGGTGGGACCCAGGAAGACGGCCTTTTCTGACACAGCAATGTTCACCTCTAAAACACCATCTCTTTGGAGATCAGACCTTTGGTGTTTTGAAAGGCCTGAGAGACCTGCATCCCGAGGGTGAAACATTTCTTGACTGTATATTGATTGGGATGCTGATCAAGACTGTTTGCATATTTGAATAACAACATCTTATGAATCTGGAGTCCAAAAGAGTTAACAGCCCCTTCTGGCCAATAGTCAAAAGAA
>BHFT01032035.1:0-23457 GCA_004320025.1 Laticauda laticaudata
AAGTTGCCGCCCTCCCCCCTCCCCAGGAGAGCTCCCCCTGCCAAAACAGGACAAGAACAGGACAAGGGTGGACCCTCCAGACGTCAGTCAAGTCTACCTGGGCGCCCACAAGAGCAGTTCTTTCCCTGCTCCAAAGGGGCGATTGTCGGAAAGGGGCGTTTGCAGGGGATCAGATCAGTTCACGAACTCCCTTCGCCCAACCCCTCCCCCTGGGTCTCCTTTCCTGTCTTTGGGGCTCTTTGGGGCTTCTGATGCTGGGAGGATCCGGCTGGTTTCTCCAATGGGATCCGTGTCTTGGCAGATGCTGGTGCAGTGGAGCGATGGGGCCAAGGTTGCCCTGTGAATGCAGCAGCAGGATGAGAGTCTGGAGAAAAGCGCTTCTCAAAACATCTTCCTAAAGATCCCTCCTTCCTGATTGTCACTTTCTCCTGATCCCCAGCATCACCCAATATCCCCAGAGCTTTTTTTCTGGGACAGGAAGAGATTTGCCTCCCAAGAGGTTCCTGCTTCCATTTCAGAAGCTCACAAAATGGGGCAGTTTGCAAAATTTAAAAATATTTGAAATATATAATTATTCCTTAGCAATCAGGAACTTGGGGTGTTCCCAGTTGTTTGCTTTGAGAAATTATCAATGTGGCAACTTTTCAAAATACATTAAAAAAAAGTTGGCAGAAACGATTAAATAAACTGGCTTGGAGGTAAAAGAAGAGAAGCACCTCTGGATGGTGACCATGAAATGAACCGCTGGCTTGGACACAGACAGGCCCAAACTCACCAGCCATTCCTGACACATGCAGAATTGTGAGGATGCCAAACCTGTGTTGTAGTCACATGTGTCATTTCTGACTTGAGGAGGACTCATGACTGTGAGGACGCCCAACCTGAGTTACATTCACACATTTCTTCTCTCAGGCAGACTTCAGACTTCCTTACTGCTCAGCCCAACAAGGGAAGGAAGCTGGTTCTTCTGAATCAGGGAGAGTCCGATCCATCCTCCTTCTGTTGGAGAAAAGTTCTGATCTCTTTGGATTCTAAAATCTCCCCAGAGCAGGAAGTGGATCTGGGATCCCTCTCCCCAAAAGCTCTGAGAAGCCCCTGGATTGTGGGGAGGAGCAGGAAGTAGGACGCCCAGGCCTTTGCCTTGGACTGGGAATGACTGGGAGGCCATACTGGAGGGAATGGGCAGTGGGATTACAGGTAGTCCTTGATCTACAACAGTTCATTAAGTGACCAAAGTTGCAATGCCATTGAAAAAAGTGACAGTATGACCATTTTTCACACTTATGATAATTTTAGCATCCTCATTGTCACGTGACTGAGATTTGGATGCTGGGCAACTGTTTCATATTTGTGATGGTTGCAGGGTCCCCATATCACGTGAGCCCCTTTTGCAGCATTCTCATAAGCAAAGTCAATGGATAAGCCAGATTCACTTAACAACCAGGTTATTCAGTTAACAGCTGTGGGAAGAAAATTTGTAAAATGGAGCAAAAAACTTCACTTAATAAATGTCTCACTTAGCAACAAAACATGTGGGCTCAATTATGGACATAAGTCGAGGACTACCTGTATTTATTTCTCTGGACTTTTGTATGCAGACCCAGGTTCTGCCCAAATAAATCCCATGAATGATCTTGAAAATGATCTTTAAAATCTTTGGTGCCCTGGAAAAATTTCTGATCTGAAGAGCTTTCAGAATGGACACCAAAAAGGGGCCATGAAGATTTTCCAGCTGAATCGATTTCCCAGCAGCATTTTATTCATTTTCTTTTCTTTTGATTCTTTTAACCCGCTTAAAAGCTGGGTTTTTTTTCTGTTCATTGGGAAGCCTGAAAGTCTCTTCTGTGTTTGTATTTTGACAATGGAAACTAAACGGTGATGTGATTAATGTGATTTTTTTGGTCATTGTTAGTAAAGTTTCATGTCTTGTGAATTGAGCCTGTCCTCCAAGGAAGGGCTGCAAAAACTCTGATGATCCTCAGTCAGGAGTTTGCATGATGGACACTGAAATAATTATCTCTGTTTAATCTTTGATTAAAGGTGACAGGACTCTCCCCACAGAGGATGAGTTTAGGGAGAGGACCCCAGCTGAGTCCCCCAAAACATGGGTGTTTTCAGCAGGAACTCCCAATCAGGCCCAGTGGGTGGGGGCAGGGTGAAGAGGTCCCCTGAGTTTCTTTCGGGTGAGGGGAATTAGAATAGGATAATGAGTTGGAAGGGATCTTGGAAGTATTCTAGTCCAACCCCCTGATGCGGCAGCCTTCAAATGGATGGGGGCTATTTTCGAGTCTTGGCTAAATGAAATTGGGGTCCCCTTGTACTTACCTAGAGTCCCGTCGAAAACATCTTGTAATTCTTGGCTCTCTCTCTCTCTTGGCAGGCTTTNGCCCCTCTGAGTCCTGGGTTCAAGGCCGATTCCTGCTCAGAGGGCTGAACTCTGGGAGGGGAGGGGGGATTTTCCAGCGATGGGAAGGGGGACAGGAGGGAGATCTGGGGTCTCAGTGGCTTCATTGCTGCTCCCTTCCCTTTGCCTTCCCACTTTTGGGTTTCCCTTAAGGATCCCATGGCTCTACCTTCCCCTCCCCTGTTTTATAAAATCTCCCCGAATATCTGCAGCCATAAACCATCCACTTTGGCCCTCAGTGAAATGAGATTGTTTTTTCTGTGAATGGAAAATTGGGGTGACCAGGTGGGGTTTTCTGCTGCTTTTGAGCTCCTGGGAGTTGAATCTCCTCTTTTTCTTGTGGGGCCACTGCAGCCTCCTTGGGGCAGAGACTGAGCAGCCCAGAAAGGGGTTTGAGGAAGGCCTTGATGGAAGAGGGGAGAGCACAACTGAGGGCAGGTGAAGACATTCCCTGCCCTCCCACCCTTCAGGCCCTCCAGAAGCTGCTTCTTTTCCTCTCAGTTGCTCCCTCATTCCACCTCCTGCCTCCTCTCCCACCATCTCCCCTTTCCTTCCCCCCTTCCTCCTCTGTCCCGTTCCCCCCCACCCCCGCTCTCCTCTTCTTACTTCTTTCTTCCTTCTTCCTCCCTGGAACCTCAGATGGGAGCCTCCATGGGATCAGGGTCCTTGACCGAAGCCCCCTAACTCTCCCCTTCTGTATCCCTTCCAGGCACCTTTTCCCACTCCATGAAGTATTTCTACACCTCCATCTCAGACCCCAGTCAGGGGCTGCCCCAGTTTGTCACTGTGGGATATGTGGACGGTCAGGTCTTTTTTACTACGACAGTCACAGCCGGAGGATGAAGCCTCGAGTCTCCTGGATAGAGAAGGTGGGGAAGGAGGATCCCCAGTACTGGGAGAGAGAGACCCAGATATCACATGGCTATGAGGAGGCATTCAGAAGAAACCTGGGGACTCTGAGGATTCACTACAATCAGAGCGAAGGTGAGTATTGGATCTGGTGGCTCCTCCAGCCCCATATTCCCCTCCCCAGGAACCAGAGGGGGGAGAAAGGGGGGGTCCCTTCAAAGGGAAAAGCAGCCTCCATACTTTTTAAAAAATCTTTTTTTATATGTTTCTTTTTAAAAAATCAATAAAAAATTGTCCTTGTCTCCATAGCTGATATTTTCTTCCAACTGCAGTTAATGAAAACGTGTTTAAAATTATCAATCTGTCTGTCTGAATATTGATACGGATATTGATATAAACTGAGGTAAAAGGAAACCAAAATCTCCCCTCATGAAAGATGGAGGGTCCTTAGTGGATCTTCTGCTGTGGGGGAGAAGGGAATCACAAGTCTCTTCCCCAAAAAGAGGCAGCTGGATCCTAAGGAGATCCTGGCGGAAGCAGGTCCTCATCCTTCTCTCAGTTTCCACCCCAGAGAAATGAGGGATCAAGTGAAGATCCACCTGGGGAGACTAGATCCCTTTCCTTCTCCTTTTTGGAGGGACGAGTGGGGCCCAAATGCCAGGAGCTTCTTCTCATCATCCAGTTGAAAGGAGAGGCTAGGAGGCCCAAATGGGGTGGGGGGCTCTTCGTGGGGGGGCTCAGGGCCAGGATCCTCCCTTTCTTGATTGGGAAAGAGAGAAAAGAAAGGATCCTCCATTTTGGGCCCATCCAGAGACTCTCAGAGCCATCATGGCTTCCCATCCTTGGTCCCTCAGGCTGAACTCCTGCCCTGCCCTCTTGGTGGGGCTGCCCTGAAGGGGGAGGGAGACTCTTTCTTCAGCAGCCCCTCCCCCCATTCAGCCATCTTTAGGGGGGGACAACATTCACCGTCAAGGAACCTTATTTGGGAAAGGGATGCAAGGAAATCTGGGTGTAAAGATAGGCTAGTTTTGGCTGAGGAAAACTTTCTCCACAAACCTCAGCCATTTCCCCTCCTTTCATCCCAAGGAGATGCAGCCCTCCCTTTTCCTCCCCTCCTTCAGGGAAACCCCAGAGCTCTTTCAGTCCTGCCCTGAGCCCCCAGGATCCCCCCAGATCTCTACAGGCCCCCTGCTGGTCTCCCAGGGAGCAGAGCTGGACCCAGAGGGCTCCCCCTGGTGGAGGAAGGAGGAAGGAGAGCAGCCAGAATGGAGGGGAGCCTCCTTTCCAGGCTAAACAGCCCCCAAAGCCCTGTTTTGCCCCTTTCCTCAAAGGGAGGCTCCTTCCACCCTCCCATCGCCTGAGTCGCCTCCTCTGGCCCTTCCTCAGCTCCCTCCGGTCATTTTGTGAGGTCTTTTGACCAGAAACTGCAGAAAATATTTCAGATGTGGAGGCACCCTTGAATCATGTAAAGGTTTATGACATTAGCCTTTCTGTTTTTTCAACACTATTTTAATGATCCCTGATATTCTGTTTGCCTTTTAAATTTTTTACAGAATTTGTATTAAACTTTTTGGACAAAAAACAAAAACTAATAGAAAGTAACATAAAGTAAAGGAGATAAAAGAAAGAAATGAAAGAAAAATAAAAAGGTACAAGAAAAAAAAACAATTAAAGAAAATAAATAAAGAAAAAAAGACATAAAGAAGTGATTTCTGATATTCTTCATGACAGTTATAAATATATTTTAGCCCCTCTAAAGCAGCCTTCCTCAACCTTTTGACCCTGGATGAACCCTTGAACTATTTTCAGGGAAGCCCTAAACATCCAGCCTCAAAGATGGGCTGAAATTGTTTCATGCTTAGACTTGTCAAGATGTATTAATAGTGTTCTTACACTAAATATAAAACATGAAACTTTCCTTTTCAATGTGATCCCTGTGTTTTCTTTTTGCTGCACAAATATTCAAATATGTGCCAAATTTAAAATAAGAAAATACAGATTTTTATCTTCAACTGAAATAAGACCATTTCTGTCTTTGCTTTTGAAGCTTCTGAAATAAGACTGAGGTTATTCTCAGAAGTTGAAAACAGCAGCCAAATATTTAGTCCCTTCCTGTGAACGGCAGGAGATTCTTCTTGGGCAGAAATCCAGAACTATTTTTCCCACAGGGAGATCAGGGAAATCTCCTCTCAAGGGAAGGATCAGACTGCAGCTCACGAGGATCTTCCTTTTCCTCCAAAGGGAAGTTCTCAGGATGAGCAGCCTCATTTCTGGGTGTGGAAAGGGAGGGAAAGGACTGGTCAGTTTAGTTCAATTGTACTTACAGGTGGTTTCCCCTTAGATTTGAGAATTTCTGGTGTCCTTTCAATCTTTCTCAAGCCCAACAAGAAATAGTACCTTTCAGGATCTCCATTTGTTTTTTTCAAACATTCAGTGTTCTCCTCAAATCCAAGAATCTGGTCATTTGAAGTTGAAATATCTGCTCCAGGGCTTTGCAGAGCCTATAAAATTCAAGCTCCTTTCAAAGGTCAATAACCCTTTGGGTGTCCAGATCAGACTGGGCCACTTGCTGCTGTTGCTAAGGGAAATATTCCTTTGTGGCCCTCCGAGGCTTCATTCCACATTGCACTAAGCCATAGTTTGTTTCTGGTTAGCCAAAAGTGGGAACCATCCCTTGTGACTTGGTTCTGTTTGTAGATGTAGACCAAGATTTATGGTCACAGGGATCCCTGCAAGCATTTTTGCAGATCGACCAGATCCTCTTTGAGGCCATGAGATTCTCATTCCCTCTTTGCAGCCGCAGATTCAGGCAATTGTTCCCTCTCTGGGATCCCTTCCTTTCCCCCCAAGAGTTTCCCTTGCAGAGGAACGGCAGAAGGAAAGATGGAAGGATCTCCATCCCCCTTTTTCTTCTGCAAGTCCTTCTTTTCTGAGTCTCCCTTTGGATCTTCTCCTGTCTTTTCCAGATTCACTTTTTCCTGGGGAGGTTCAGGGTCTCCATTCTGGGTGGGAAATGCAGAGAGGTAGGTTGAGGGAGGGGAGAAGGGCGGCTAGTGATGGGGGGTTTGTTTCCCTTCAACTCTAGGGAGGAAATGGGGATGTCAGTGTTTGTGTCAAGGTCCCTGCAGGGAGGGTCTCTGCCTATCTTGAGGACTCCCCAAACCATCATCTTCTCCCTATTTCAGGCCTTCACATAATAGAGGTAATGTGTGTCTGTGAGTTTCGGAGAGACAGGAGCAAAGGAGGAGTTTGGCAGTGTGGCTATGAAGGGATGACCTTCATCACCTTCAATAAGGAGACCTTCACCTGGGTGGCTCCTGACCCCCAGGCCCAGATCATCCAGAGGAAATAGGATGCTATTCCAGGATTTAATCAGAGAAGGAAGTTCTACCTGGAGAAGGAATGCATTGACTGGATAAGGAAGTACCTTACGGGAAGACCTACGGGAATGAGACGCTGCTGAGGACAGGTGAGCATCTGGATCCAGGCTGGACTGTCTTCCTTTATGGCCGGATTTCTCTGACACATTCAGCCCCTTTGGGTCCCTTGTCTGGAGGCTGTTTGCCCTGGTGGGAATCCTCCTCCTCCCCTTCCAGCCCCTCTGGCAGGACACAGGAAACCCTGTTTGGTTCCCATTGCCAGGAAGCCATTCAATGGACCAGGAAATGCAGCTTCTGCCAGGCAGGTCTCTGGGTGGATCAGGCAGGAAAAGCCCTTCAGAGTGTCCTGTTCACTGCCCACAATGAGGCAACCATTTAGGGCTATTCAGTGAAACCCCCACTAGCCAAACTGTAGTCAAGAGTGATGGGGTCCCTTAATTTCCCCCCATGAACTCTCCCCCCACATCCCACAGGGGGCTCCCNAGCCAAACTGTAGTCAAGAGTGATGGGCTCCCTTAATTTCCCCCCATGAACTCTCCCCCCACATCCCACAGGGGGCTCCCTCCCAATCTTACACCTGATTAGGGCACCTCCATGCCCACCATTGTGGGGGCTCCACTTCTACCCTTCATAAGACATCATCAGAGCCTCCATTTGGTCAAGGAAGCCCATGGATGAGGGGTTCTCTTTCCAGGGTGGGGGGGGAACCCCATAGTTTGTGTAGATCTTTCTCTTAAACAAACCTCAAACAGATTCCGTCAATTCTGACTTAGTGACTCTTTCCTCAAAACGGCCCCCTCCCAACCTTCAAGAACACCCCCTCACTCCATGGGGGGCCCACATTATGACCTTTTCCTGTGATTTGTTATTAATTCACCATCCAGACCACCCTTCTTCCCTAGGTCTCCCCTTCCCCTCTTGGCTCTTTGATCCCTCCAGGATCAACTGGTTGAGATTAGTATCAATGGGGGAATCCTCCCCCCAACCCCAATTGCCAACAGCCCCTTCCTGCCAGGGAGGTCCTTGTCTCTCTTCCATTGGCATCACCTCTCTCTGCCTGCCCTCACCCCCAATTTTGAGAGACAAAAATCTGTTTTCTAAATTAATCAATAAGAAATTCCAAAAGGCCTGAGCCCCTTTTTGCTTTGATTCTGGCTCTCTTGCTCATAAAATTGTGGTTGTGTCTCTTGGAAAGAGGCCTGGAGCACCCTCAGATTCTGGGGAGAAGAAGAGGAATCAACAAGTGGGGAACAACTTCTGTGTTGTTGTGGTTGTCTTGAAAGGGAACTTAAAAGACCATCTCCACTCTCCCTCCCCTGAAGGGAGCAGCCCAAGATCAGTCAGAGTTCAAAGCAGTCAGAGAGGAATTTCCTTGGACCCTCAATTTGGGAAAATCAGGAGTTCTTGTGGTTGAGCATTTTCCAGATTTGGAGCATTTTCTAAAACTTTTGGAGATGCTGCAGGTGTGAAGTATAAATCCTGGGGTTAAAACTAAGTGGTGGGAGATTTTCCTGTCCCTCCAAATTTTTCATCCCCCCTTCCAAGCTCTGGATGGGCTGAGAGTTAATTCTGGGGGTGCATTTCTGCAGAGCCCCCATGGGTGATGCTGGTGGAGGATGGGATGGAGATGTATGTCTGCCACCTGGATGGCTTCTACCCCAGGGATATCGATGCTTCTGGATGAGGGACGGGGAGATCCGGCTAGAGGACACTTCCATGGGTCTGTGGCACCCAACGCGGATGGGACCTTCCATACTGGCTCAGCATCCGGATCGACCCCAAAGAGAGAGGCCGCTATCGGTGCCATGTGGAACACGATGGCCTGCCGGAGCCTCTGGACCTGGCCCTCGAAGGTGAGAGGCTGCAGCGAGGGGAAGGCTGGGTTCTTTAGCAGGCTGGGAGGTGGTGCGAGAGGAATCTGGCCGCAGATGTGTCCAGATGTGAGCATACCTGAGCTTTCATCCATTGGTTTTTCCAGTGTTTGAGGCTGGTGCAGCTGCAGGGACCAGACCACAGAACTGACTTAAGGTGATGGAAACTATAGAATCCCATCACAAGAGTTGGCTGATCCTGATGAAATGCCCTCAGATCCTCTCTCAGGCCTCAACACTTTTTAATGCATTTTTGTAGGTCAAATGTGACCAAAGGCAATACCTTTGAAGGATAGAAAGGCTAGCACGGAGAAGGGAAGGGAACCAGTGTGTTGGGCGAGAGAAAGGAAGCTCATGTTTTGGGGATTGGAGCATCCTTTCTCTGGTCCAGCGTACCCATTCTATTCCGTAACACAGAGGAGAGGTAAAGGCCTTTGATGGGCTGAAGATAGGAAGCTTGGATCTTCACAGAGGGCAGCTGCCTTGCTGTCTTCTAGCAGTCAGCTCTTTCATTCTGTCCACTTAAAAATCTGTGTAGTTGCTCAGTGATCACAACTGGGAGAGTCCGGGATAGCGGTCATTGAGTGAGGCAGTCACCAATGTGCCTCAGCTAGCTACCACTATATGATGACCAAAGTTTGGGGCACCTTAATGTTCATAAGCTGAGACTAGTTGTAGAAATCAAACCTGTTGAAAGGTCATCAGAATTACGGTAACTTTGCACTGACTCCTGTTGAATTCCTCCGAAACAATGATGGTGTCAACTCATTTTCTTTCATCTTTTAGAGTTGCCAGCAGAAAGGGAGTGGGGGAAGTAGTGCATTCCTTAAATGCTTCAAAGATAATTTCTAGGCGACTGAAGCTTCTGGTGCACAACACTATTATTGGAGAACATGATTGATGACTCTTGGCTATGGATGTGTCCCATTGGAGAATGTACATCGGGGGGTGGGGGAAGACCAGGGTCAAGGTTGAAATGAATGATGTTTCTCAGAGTCGGCTACACCCAGGTAGCACCGACATGTTCATGCCTAATAAATCTTTGAACTCTGAGAGATGCAGCTTGGGCAGTGGTGGCTAACCTTTTTGGGCTCCTGTGCCAAAAATTGTACATGCACTTACACGTTCGAGCTTGCATGCCAGCACCCAGAAGGCAATGTGCGTGCCCCCATCCCCTACACATGTACGCGCAATCCCCCCACCCACTCTTGCCACCCCCTTACCTGCACTGCACCTCACAGCTGATTTTCGTCCAGTTTGTGGCCATTTTCAGCCTCCCAAAGGCTTGAGGAAGGCTTCTGCAGGCTTCTACAGCTTTGTAGGCTGAAATCTAGCCCCATTTCATCACTTCCTGTTTTTTCCGAAAATACCAAAAGTGACGAAAAGGGGCTAGATTTCAGCCTCCAAAACTTGTAGAAGCCTGCAGAAGCCTTCCTCAAGCCTCTGGGAGGCCAAAAAAGGCCTCAAACTGGCCGAAATCAGCTGTGAGGCGCACGCATGCGCAGTGAGGTAAGTTTGCCTGCAGCTCGTTTGCCAGCACAAATGGCTATGCATGCCACCTGTGGTTCGCCATCACTAATGCCATAGGTTCGCCATCATGGGGCTAGGGACTCATGATTTAAATCAGAGTGGATTGCTGGAGCCCTGACAAAAGGGGACCTTTTGGCCTGGAGGTGGAACTGCTGCAGCTGCTGTTTGCAAAGACTGAAGCAAATTCAAGGGAATGGTAAGGAGTGCAATTTGCTGTGAGAGTTGACCATTCTTGTGAGAAGCTGATCCATGTTGCTTGCCAAACACAACCACTTCCCTTTCCTCCCCCAAAAGGTGAGTTGATGACAAATATCAGGCCAAGCCAACACAAGCATACAAAGAGGGAATTTGCTCAATGAACTTTCCATGTAAGTAAACCAACGAATGCAAACACATATACAGGTAGTGCTCAACTTAAGACCACAATTGAGCCCAGCATTTTTGTTGTTAAGTGAGAAATTTGTTAAGTGAGTTTTGCCCCATTTTATGATTTTTCTTGACATGTTTGCTAAGTGAATCACTGCAATTTTAAATCACCAACAGTCGGGTGGGATTCTACCAGTTCAGACCGGTTTGGATGAATCATTTGTTACGATTCTGTGCAGTTCGGAGAATTGGCAAATCGCGCTACTGGCTGGCCCCGCCCCTCATCTCATGAATGCAGCATTGCTGCCTACATTCTCCTGCCCACCATCGCTGCCTGCAGCCAGAGCCAGCTATTGCTACCTGCCTTTTGCCGTGGCCCTGCCTGATCTGATCTCCCTGGGTGAATGAAACTCAACAAGCCCCGGTTGTCTACCCACCGCCACCTGCCCCAGTTGAGTCCCAACTCCTGGGCCACCCACCCACCATCTTTGCCTGGCCGCCATTGCTGCCTGCCTTTGCGATTGGTGAGTGAGCAAGCAAGCCCTAGTTGCCCACCTGCCGCCACCACCAACCCCAGTTGAGTCTTGACTCCCACCACCCGCCCTCGCTGCCTGCCTCGCCCGCCCACCATCTTTTTCCGCCCGCCATCTTCCCCTGCTTGCCATTGCTGAAGGAGGTGCCTCCACGGATCGGTGAGTCTCCAAGCAATCCCTGGTCGCCTACCTGCCACTGCAGGATCAAATTGCTCAAATAACAGGATATGTTCTTCTTCCTGGACGTCTGTAATGGAATTGAACCATGCTTGAAACTCCAACCAAGAAGGAATCTGAGCAATTTTATCCATTAGGTGTTGCGCAAACTCTTCTGCAAAGCTCTGAGGATGATCATCTGAGCTCTCCTGTCCATGAAGGGATCGGATACTTAAGCATAGTACACAAACTTATCTGCTACAATCTCCTACCAGTCAATGACTACTTCAGTTTCAAGCGCAACAAGAGCACACAACAGATATAAACTCAATGTAAACTGCTCCAAACTTGATTGCAGAAAGTACGACTTCAGCAACACAGTGGTCAATGCCTGGAATGCACTACCTGACTTAACCTCAGACTATCCACTATTGACCTCACCCCTTTCCTAAGAGGTTTGTAAGGGACGTCCATAAGTGCATAATCGTGCCTACCGTCCCTGTCCTATTGTCCCCATTTTTTCGTACCTATTTCCTGTACTCTTACTCATGTTTATACTTATTCCTATCATCTTGTAAGCAATTGACAAATCAAATAAATAAATAAAATAAATAAATCGGATGACCCTAAACTGGGCCATCAAGCAACACTCTACAGATGCAATAGGTGCTGGGTCAAGAGCCTAAGGCAAAGGTGGATTTGAAGGGAAAGCAGCCTTTTTTGCTGCCACCACCAGGCCAAGACCAAGTAGCCAGTTTTACAGAAGATCAGCTGGTGACTGGAGAAATATCTGGACTCAGGACCAAAATGGCTGCCTCTTTTCTAAAGGACCACATACCCCAATTCTTGTTCCTTCGAAGTGTTGCCTTGGTTCTTCCTCTTCCACACACTCAAAGGGAAATTTGGATCTTTGAGCAACAAGGAGGGTAAAATCCCTCCCATTTTGAACCACCCAAAACAGGCAGCAAACTCAGGTGAGAAGAAAACATTTATTTTCAGCAAACACTTTTGGAATTCTTACAGAATGGGAGCAATGATTAGAGGAAGAGAAACGCAGTACATTCAATCTCATGTTCCATTTTTCTACATCATGAAAATCCACTAATGGCAATCTGGATTAAATCTGGAAAAAAAGTGTTTGAATGCCATGCTCAGAATAATGATTATTTGACAGACTCGGATGATAGTTGATTAATTGTGCAATTCTTATTTTGTAATTAAAATACATTAACTACTTTAATGACAGAAATCTCAGAATGCACTTAAAAATATTGGAGATGCTATGCATTATGCAATAATATAATAAAACACTATATAATAATATAAGTTGTGAAAATATCTGCAGAGCTCTCACATCCTAAATTGTTTCAACTTTTACCCTCAAAATGACATTATAGAGCATTGCACACCAGAACAACTAGACACAGAGTTTTTCCACACATCACTCTGCTAAACAACTAATTCCCACAACACTGTCAAACTATTTACTCAGACTGTATTATAATTATTCTTCTCATCCTTCCTATTACCTACCTCCTTTTCTACGTATGACTATAACCTTGTTGCTTATATCTTATGATTTATATTTTATTTAGTTTCTTAGTATGATTTTGATTGCTTATTTAGTATCCTATGAATGCCACTAAATGTATCTCATCATTCATGATGCATTTATGATGACATTTATGATGACAGTGTACATATCTTATATGTACACTGAGAGCTTATCCATCAAAGACAAATTCCTTGTGTGTGTTGAAGTAATTCCCCATTAGGAGAATGAGCGCATACAGGGAGACATAGTAAGATAAATGTTTGAATAATACACACACAGCACACAGACAAACTGTACAGTTAATGTAGGTTTTTACTGTTTAAATAAATGTTTAAACAGTAAATGTTTAAGCAAAGTCAAAACAAGCAATCCAAGTTCATTCACAGGTAAATCAGTCAGTGTTCATTTCAGGGATAATTCCAATATCAAAGTCCAGTATCAAAAACAGTTCAGTAACAGACTTACTTCAAATCCAAGAATAACAGTGTGTCCAACCACCCTAGGCCATTAAAGAATTATGTTCTTCTCTGTTCTGTTCTGTTCTATTCTATTCTGTTCTATAAAAATAATATGTACTAAACCCAATTTAAATCCTTATGATTCCACAATTATAAACATAAGATTTTCTCCTGTTTCTCAATTATAATTAAAAAAAAAAAGCTTTGGACTCATGATAAAAACAATGATGATTCATCCTGATTCCAGCATTTGGGGAGGACATCAAGAGTTCTTCCTAAGAGTCCGTCCTAATTCAGAAGAAGATTGATCCCCTCTTCTTTCCTCTCTCCATTATTTTTTCACGACATTTGTTTTATTTTATTCAAAAGATTAAAATACAAAATCCAGAAGAGAAAATCAACTGCACCGCCAACCAGAGGCAGCACCCTCAACCAGACCCTGACCTGAGGTAATCTCCTTATCAGACCAATCACAAGGCCCTTACTTGACACACCTACATCTGAAGCCATAAACAGAAGAACACTGACATCCCCTAAATTCTGAAGTTGTTACTTAACCTGGTAACGTAACATTCAGAAACCAACCCCAAGCTCAGAGAATGAACCTTCACTCTCACCTTACACCTGAACTACAGATATTCCCCACTCTTGCAAAAGGTATTGGTTAAGGTATTGTTATTTAAGAGCTGACCAGCTGCTGTAAGGCTGATGCAATGAGGATGAATCAGCATTGGTATTACCTTTTTTAAAACTATGTATGGGTCCATAGATATCTTTACCATTTTAAGAGGTGTTTATATAAGGCAGCCATTAGAGGGCATGTTTCTCTCTCTCCTTGAGTTCTGTATCCATTGCAGAGTTCTCCATGTAGAATTAAGAAGATTGGGCTGGGGCATTCCTGTTTAATATTGTGAACTGATGCCTAAGAATTTTATGATACTAAAAGGAGCTACCATGTTTCCCCAAAAATAAGACCTATCCCGAAAATATAACTTGTTTACATGGTCTATGTAGAAGATTAAAATGCTGAACAACTGATAAGGCATGTTCTCAGCTGGTTACACTGGTCACAGTGGGGAAAGGCAGTTACGCCTGGCTCCGTCAACTTCATTGACATCAATTTGGGACTTTCAAGGTAGATAGCTATCTCCCAACCACAGCAACTTGTCGGGCTTCATTCTGTCAGCAGCTTTGGTGAAACCTAACACCAATATAAGCCCTACCCCCAAAATAAACCCTAGTTAAGATCCTGCCCACTCCACTGCACCTATTTGCATGGGATGGGGTGAGGCACATGGGTAAAAATCAAACTAGGGTGGGGATGGTGGGGTGAAGCTACTTATCTTTGGACAGTTACAGCCAGGCTTCGCACACCCCAACACTTGCCTTGCCTTGCCAGCCCACTTCTTCTGCAGCTGCTTACCACCTCTTGCGCACATTGCCCCCCGGCCTCCATTTTGCTGTCAGAGACCTTCAGGAAAGGCCTCTGCAGCCAAGAAATGAGTTTCGGACTGATGTGTACAGCACCCCTGACCTCTATTTCACCATAGAAATGAATCCTAGAGTGGCAATGCGATACAAGAAACAGCTACAATAGAGAGGAATGACAAAGGTAGACATGACACCTGTAACACCCGCCCACCCCTTCTTCTTCAGTTCATGATTGTTTGAAACTCATCTTGGATTCTTCCTAGTCTTTTTTCAAAAAGCCAGGAGTAAAGCGACTAAATAAGCAGCTTGATGGCAAAATCAGTTGTTCATCAGCAGGATAAAAAGAATCCCTGACCATTCAACATGCCATCTTGAGGGAGGAGTTCCTTCCTCTCTCGTTGAACTAGATGGTCCACTTATGCTGCAAAGAGGAAGGGAAAAACAGGCAGGGTCAATGTGGGAAGGAACCAAGAGGAGGAATCACAATGTCCAGGCTGAGGGATCAGTAAAGATCAGCCCAGCAAAGAATAGAAGCAGCAGATGCAAGAGAGGGATCAGCTGGGTGGGATTTTCCAAAGTATAAGAGAGGAGGGGCAGAGCTGGGACTGGCTCCTGAGGTGGGTGAGAATCTGCCCCACATGTATGGATGTGTCCCCTCAAGTATACAGTAAGGTCTGGCAGTACACTTAAGCCAAAAATGAACCAAAACATAGACTTAAATGGAGGCTTGCAAATCAAGGAAAGCAGACTTTATATTTGATCAAAGTTAAAGTTCTGGGTAAGAAGTGCCTAGCCGATCACAAGAAACCTGGGAGGAAAATTCTACAAAATACAGAAAGATGTCCTATTCTTCTTATACATGCAAAAGTTTTTGTTCTTAGTTCTCTAATTACTGTATCTTGTAAATCATATAATCTAACTAGCTGTAAAACTCTAGTCATGTAATCTAAGATTTACTTCTTCCTGCAACAGACAGATTCTTTTGGCTGTGTTATCTTTTCTCCCATTGTCTCCCTAATTGATCCTTTGAGGAGCTCACTTCAAAGGTGTGGATTACTCTGGGAGGCTTGGGAGGCATTACATTCCCAGAGGATGCCGGGGTGAGATGTGTCAATCCAGGAAAACAGATGGATTCAGATTGATTTAGAAGGGAGAAGGATATAACTGATTGCAGGCATGCGTTTACAATTGTTTTAGTTTACAATTGTTTTACAACAAGTGAATGGTTGAGGAAATCTTTTTGACAACAGCAAAATAACAAATGCCTATAGAGTAACTTTCAACTTAATGCGGTAACATATTCTACTACATTTATTTATTTATTATTACTATTCCCTTCATCACAAATCCAATGCAAATTCCATGTTGCCTCCAGAAACAAGTGCAAATGGATTCATGGCCTCCAGAGAGAGTCCAGGTCTTCCTTCAGCATCGGGAGGGTGGGATTCTCAGATGGACTCGAGGAGGGGAAGAAGCCCCCACTGCGTCCATGATTGTAGGACCTTCAAGAAGTTCTTCATCTGCCCTCTCCCTCCCCCTGACACTGGGGATGCTCCAATCTCCTCTTTGCAGGTCTTTGAGCCTCTTCATCCAGTCAGATCCTGGGAGGTGCCACAATCTGGCCTTGCAAAATAAAGGTTGGGGGGCAGGCAGACCCCTCCCCAGAGCCCCTCTGAATCTCCTCCAAGTCTCTTACCTTGCAGTGTTTGAGATGAAGAGGATTCTCCCAAAGTATCTTCACCACCAGTTCAACCTCAAAGATTTCCCCTCCTCCCTCTCCCCCCCCCATACAACCCACTGGGGCTACTCACCTGTGAGGAGGCTGCTAAATGGCCTGGTTCTTCCCTGCATTGGAAAGAAAGACACAGAGTGAGTCTCTGCTTTGTCCTGGTCCTCTAATGAGGTCTTTTTCTCTTCACCATTAAACCTCTGCAGCTTCATGGATCTCTAAAAGTAGACCAAGCTAGAGGTGGTATAGAGCAGATTCATACCAGTTCTGGAGAACCAGTAGTGGAAATTTTGATTAGTTTGGAGAACCGGCAAATACCACCTCTGACTGGCCCCATCCCCATCTATTCTCTGCCTCCCGAGTCCCAGCTGATCGGCTGGGTTTTCCTTTGTTGCCCTGCATGGGAGAATGGAGCTGAAAAGCAGGTTATTGGGGTGGGGAGAGAATGGGATTTTGCAGTATCCTTCCCCTGCCACACCCATCAAGCCATGCCCACCAAGCCACACCCACAAAACCAGTAATAAAAAAAATTGAATCCCTAAAACAAGCTGTTTTTCAGGCTGTTTTCAGGCTTTCTCAGCCAAAATTGGCCTGAAAACGGCCCAGAAGATGGCCTGAAAACATCCTGAAAAACAGGCTGTTTTGGGGCTGTTTTTAGTCCATCTTCCAGACCATTTAACAGCTTTTGGGCCATTGTTTGGACAAAAAAATGCCTGAAAAGGGCTCCAAAAAGGCCTGTTTTCAGACTGATTTTCAGGCTGATTTTGGCTGGAAAAACAGCCTGAAAATAGCCTGTTTTGGGGTTGCTTTCAGACCATTTTTAGGCTGTTTTCAGGCCATTATTCCAGCTAAAATCAGCCTGAAAATGCCCCCAAAACAGCCTGAAAAGAGCCCTGAAAAGACCTGTCTTGGGGCTGTTTTCAGACTGATTTTTAGGTCAATTTTGGCTGGAAAAACAGCCTGAAAATGGCCTGAAAGATGGCCTGAAAGATGGCCTGAAAGATGGCCTGAAAGATGGCCTGAAAACAGCCCCAAAAGGCCTGCTTTTTGGGCTGTTTTCAGGCTGATTTTCAGGCCAATTTTGGCTGAAAAACAACTGAAAATGAAGACAGCCTAAAAACAGCTCAAAAACAGTTTTAAGGCTGTTTTCAGGCCAATTTTCAGGCTGTTTTCAGGCCTTTTTCTCAGCCAAAATCGGCCTGAAAAACAGCCCAAAAAGCATGCCTTTTGGGGGCTGTTTTCAGGTTAATTTTCAGGCAGATTTTGGCTGGAAAAACAGTCTAAAAATGGCCTGAAAGACAGCCTGAAAACGGCCCCAAAACAGGCTGATTTAAAGGCTGTTTTCAGGCCAATTTTCAGGCTTTCAGGCCTTTTTCGGTCAAAATCAGCCTGAAAAACAGCCTGAAAAACAGCCCGAAAAGCATGCCTTTTGGGAGCTGTTTTCAGGCTGTTTTTAAAGCCATTTTTGAGCCTTTTAAAGGCCACTTGAGAAGGGTGCTATTGCATATAAGAGCTGGAACAGTGAAGTATGCAATAGGCCAGAACACACAGTTGTAGTGGTTACAAAGTGCTGATTCATGCATGAGGCAATCTGCTATGATTGGTTGTCATATGTATAAAGGGGGAGTTTCCCCTTTTTTCCCACTTCTTTTTTTCTTCTCTGTCTTCTGTATTCTGTTTTAATTTGCCTCATGATATTCCTCTGTACCCTGACTATCTTGAATTTTTTTCCTTTCTGGATGATGACAAAGGCTACTGTAAATTTTATTTATGTCAAAAAATACAAGTTTGTGTCAGTGACATTACTTGGAAAGGTACTATGCAATTCCTTGACAATACAGATGGATCCAAAGTTATTTTTTTCTAATCAGTTCATACTTAAAGAGAGCCTTTCGGTGGGAGAAACCAGGAGATCCAGCTGGCATCCACCAAAGCTCTTTTTCTCTCAAAATGCTTCTTTTTGATCAGTACTTTTATGAAGCTTCCTGATCATATAATGGCCAGGCCTTTCCTTTCCGTCTACTTGGAAAACAAGAGCAATTTCTCAATCAGAGGGATCTTCCACTCAGCCAGGTCTTCTCATGGTTTCAAGAGTTTCTCATATTAGATGTTTCTTCTTGGGGTCTCCTCTCACAAGAACAGCCTGGCCCCATTCTCCTCAGCTTAGTTCTCGATCTTCTGCCAGCTTCTTGAGCCGCTCGTGGCATTTGGATTCACAGGAACAACACACACCCTCGTCAATTGATGGTGCCCCAATCCCTGCTCTGGGTTGGAGCTAACATCTCTAGAGGAAAAAAAAACACCCACTCACTTGTTGCTGCTTTGTAGCCATCCCGATGTATCTCTGCAAGGGGAAAAAATGAATGAAAAAAACAATCCGTCAGAGATCATCCATCACACCTAGAGTACTGCATCCAGTTTTGGTCACCACATTATAAAAAAGATGTTGAGACTCTAGAAAAAGTACAGAGAAGAGCAACCAAGATGATTAGGGGATTGGAGACTAAAATATATTAAGAATGGTTACAGCAGGAGTCCCCAAACTTAGGAACTTTAAATTGTGGATTTCAACTCCTAGAATTCTGGGCGTTGAAATCCACAAGTCTTAAAGTTGCCAAATTTGGAGACTTCTGGGTTACAGGAACTGGGCATGGCTAGTCTAGGGAAGAGAAGGGCTAGAGGAGACATTATAGCAGTCTTCCAATATTTGAAGGGCTGTCACAGAGAGACGGAGTAAAGCTATTTTCTAAAGCACCCAAAGGCCAGACAAAGAATAATGGATGGAAACTGAACAAAGAGAGATTCAACCTGGAAATAAGGAGAAACTTTCTGACAGTGAGAACAATCAACCAATGGAACAAAAGTTGCCCTCGGAAGTTGTGGGAGCGCCATCGGTTGAGACTTTCAAGAAGAGATTGGACTGGCATTTGTCAGAAATGGTGTTGGGTCTCCCGCTTGGGCAAGGGGTTGGACTAGATGGCCTACAAGGTTCCTTCCAACTCTGATGGTCTGTTATCTGTTAGGGATAAACAGACACAGGATCTACAGCAGGGAGGTCAAACTTGCATTGTCACATCATCATCACATGACGTATCGTGACTTTTCCCCCCTTCACTAAACCAGGGGTGGGCATGACCAGTGTGTGATGCGGCTGCGAGTATGACAGCCCTGATCTACAGGGCGACAAACATCTGATTTTCCCCAAGAGCGACCTGCTGCCTCCAAAATGGAGGAGTAATGGGGGGAAGTGAAAGCACCCAATTTTCCTTGAAATCTCTATCTGCTGACCTTGGACTAAAGCTGTTGAACAAGACAGAACTGTGCTGGCTCTTCACAACTCAGAAGAAGACAGGACTGTCAGAACCTCAAACTCAGTGGAGTTGAGACTGGAGTTCAAAGTCGGTTGGGGATAAAAGCCTCCTACTCAAGTAGGAGACCCTATACCATTTGTCCAGCCTCTTCAGTTGTTAGCGTTCCAGCAACCAAGCATTCCAACCAATGGAATTCCACCATTCCATTCCTCCATTCCAACCAATAACTCCGAGACAGATATCTCTCAAAAGTTCCTTTTATTTGGATAGTAACTGGCACATCTGTGGAATCCCGAATCTGGAAGTTCCAGGCTTCCTTGCAATAAGTAAAAACTATAAATCCATCCCCTATACCCATTACCACATATCACATGGCTCAATCATCATCTATTCCAAAGTAAGACTTCCTTTTCACGATGCGCAACACTACATGACCTTGAATCAGCAAAAGAATTTTATTTTGTCTAACTAAACAGATAACAGATAATCAGAGTTGGAAGGGACCTTATAGGTCATCTAGTCCAACCCCCCACCCAAGCAGAAAACCCTACACCATTTCTGACAAATGACAGTCCAATCTCTTCTTGTAAGTCTCAAGTGATGGCGCTCCCACAACTTCCGAGGGCAACTTCTGTTCCATTGGTTGATTGTTCTCACTGTCAAAAAGTTTCTCCTTATTTCCANCACAACTTCCGAGGGCAACTTCTGTTCCATTGGTTGATTGTTCTCACTGTCAAAAAGTTTCTCCTTATTTCCAGGTTAAATCTAGATATACTCCAGGTTAAACTAGATATACTCCAATGAATCCCCCCCCTTTTCCCAGGCTCAATTGTGGCAGCGTGGGAGCATCGGATCTCAATATGACTTCCAAAGCTGACATCAGTGCTCCAGTGTTGGAGCACCCACAACTTCTGAAGGAAGCCTAGAAAAAGGCCCCCAAAGAGAGAGATTTGAGAGGAATCTCCCCATCTTCCTTCGATCACCCTCAAAAAAAGATACTTACTGAAGAATACCAGGATCCCAGCAATCACACACATCAGGACAAGAGCAACCACAAAGTAGCCGATGAGCCCCGGGTTGGATTTTGGTTCTTAATTGGAAGAAAGAGCAGATCATTGATCAATTGTCCCAATTAAAGAAGAGACTTAATGCAGCCCAAGGGCTGGAAATCCCCCAAATTAATAAGTCTAAGGACCTCATCTTCATGTCCTTCTAACTGTAGCATGAAGACCCCTTGCTAACCATTGTTAAAAGACATGTCCTCATGACATTGCCTTCTTCTCACATCAGCCCATCCTGAAGGCATCTGATATTCCTCTTTCGTTGTTTAGTTCAAAAAAAGCAGTTGGCAATCGTGTCACTCTCAGCACTTTATAGAAACAAGAACTTCAACAACACAATCATGTCCCTTCCCTAAGGTATAAAGGAGGTAACAAAGGGACAGGAACCTTTGCAGGAAGCAGCGTTGTTCACTCTGGTCGGTTTGGAACCTGAAAGCTCCATGGTGAATTTGTGCTCCGTTTGGTTTTGGAAAGACTAGTTGGGAAAGACTAATTAGTCATTGGCAGCACTTCAAGAACGATAATTCTTCTAAAGGACTTTGGCAGACTTCCACGGGACTATTTATAATTGGTTGAGACTCATTCTGGGCTGTGAATGACAATAATTCACAGCCGTTGAACTAAAATAAAAGGGTTTTGGATTTAACATGTGTTTGTTAGTGTCTCAGGAAGCCTTGGTCAGAACACTGTCACAGCTAAAAATGGGCCCTCCCCCCCCAGACCTTCCCCCCGTACTCCAGTTTCGCTCACAGAGGCACCGCAGACCAGGCCATTGCTATTTCCAGGGCAGCCCCATCGGCCAGATCCAAACACCCTCCCAGCCTACAGGCCTTAATTTGACACCTCTTTTTTTACTAGGAACCTTTTCCAATTGCTCCAAATCCGCATTAATGGGTATTGCCCAGGACTGGAGGTTCTCCTTGAGGCAAGCTCTGATCATGGTACCAGTAGAACACAGGAGAAAAATTCCCATCATTTGGAAGTTACAATTTATTTGGAGTAGCCTAAAACTGATCCTTTGAAGGTATTTGATGCTCTTATTCAGTCTCCTCCCTGTCAGGCCCGGATCCATCTTTGGACAGATTTCAGGGCTTGGGGGATGGGCAAGCTGTGGGAATGGGAGAGTGGTGAAGGGAGTATACAGCCATAACAACATTCTTTTACCAGAGATCAAGGACCAGTTGCTGGCACCTGGAAGGGAGTGACCAAAGGCAGCCAAGACAGGAGATTGATTGGCCCACATGAAGTGGAGGTCACTTAAATGGGGCAGGGTGTGAGTTTTAATGTGGAGTGGGGAAGCACAGGAATTCAGATTCAGGTATCAACTCATAAAATGATTCTATGGTCTTTTTAGAGTTGCCAACAGAAAGGGAGGTGGGAGCAGTGCAACAGTGTGCAAAACCGAAACTGCATTCCATAAATGTTTTCAAAGATAGTAACGAGGTGACCAAAGTTTCTGCTGCAAAATTCTAACTGGAGAGCATGATTGATGACTCTTGGCTATGGATGTGTCCTATTGGAGAATATGAATTACGATACACCCAGCGGGTGGAGGGAAAACCAGGGTGACAATGGACTATGTGTCTCAGAGTCGGCTATACCCACGCAGTGCCGGCATGTTAATTCTCAATAAACCCTTTTTAGGTTTTGGAAGTTTGGCTCGAGACTCATTATTTAAATGGGGGTAACTGCCGGAATCCTGACATCAGGTTTTCCCCTCAATGTGCCAAAATGACTTCTCTAATAAATTCTTACTTTGATGTACTTTGTGTCGGGAGTTCTAAATGGCATGGAGAGTTTACTTGGAATACTGACACTCTCTTTGTAGCCCCCTTTTCCTGGGCCACCACTTCCTCCCTAATTTCCAATGGGTCTCTTATCTGGCGATCATCCGCTGGATAAGTACCACTCCTGCAACCATCCTGAGCACCCTGGTCATTTGGTGCCGCCTCCCAGGATGTCCCCAGCCATTTGCTGTTGATCCCGGCTTCCAATCAAGCCCCAGGATGCCTGCAACTGAACAACTCAGCCTCTTACCTTTTATGGCCATATCCAGAGGCTCCTGCAGGCTGTCGTGCTCCACGTGGCACCGATAGCGGCCCCTCTCTTTGGGATCGATCCAGATGCTGATCCAGTAGTGGTAGGTCCCATCTGCATTGGGGGCCAGAATCCCACGGAAGGTCTCCTCCTCCCAGACCTCCCCATCCCTCCTCCAGGAGGCATCGATCTCCCTGGGGTAGAAGCCATGGATTCTGCAGATGTGCATTTCCATCTCATCCTTGGCCTCCATCTTGTTCACCATCACCACTGGGATTTCTGCAGAAAAGACACGCACACACACACACACACACAGCATTAACACTGGATTTCCACACCAGCTGACAGAATAAAAAATTCATCTTTGAGTTGTGTCTTTTTCCAGGACTGCCTGGAACATGTACACCAGAGAGGGTATTCAGCAGGTTCTGACCAGTTCTGGAGAGCGACAGTGTAAATTTTGAGTAGTTTGGAATTCCACCTCTGACTGGCCCCTCCCCCACCTATTCTCTGCCTCCTGAGTCCCAGCTGATCAGCTGGGTAACAGATGACAGATAATCAGAGTTGGAAGGGACTTTGTAGTCATCTAGAACTGTAGATGTAGTCATCTAGGTCCCATCTAGAACCTAGGGACCCTGTCATCTAGTCCAATGCTGCACCCAAGCAGGAGACCCTGCACCATTTCTGACAAACGACAGTCCAATCTCTCCTTGAAAGTCTCCAGTGATGGCGCTCCCACAACTTCCGATGGCAACTTCTGTTCCATTGGTTGATTGTCCTCACTGT